>VNJW01014039.1:0-55089 GCA_008042615.1 Drosophila auraria | reverse complement strand
CTTCTCTTAGGTCGTGTCCAAACCTTACAGGAATGTGTTTTATTCATACATTTGAATATTCCAAAGCCGAATAATAATAAATTGGAATTTTATTGAAAACAGAAAATTTTTTAGAATTAATTTTCGGCATAGTGAGCTTTCTTGCAGGTGCGGAGTGGGAACAGTTTTGCAAGTGAACTTTTTTTCAAACGAGTTTTAATGCTAATTTTCTTTGCTAAATTATAGTTTCCACTAAAATACATAATATTAATACAATTTGGTTAGGTCTACGGCATTAAAATATGTATTTTGAGCATTTTATACCTTCTAATAGAATTTATATGTAGCAAGCATTTTTGACTTACTCCTATCCATTTTTGGTAACTATCTGGCAAAAAAAACTGGATAATACCAATCATAAATGGTAAAATAAATAAAATTATACCAACATTGTTGCAAAATAATTCAAAAAACGAAAAATTTTGAAATAAGTTTAAAATCTTTCTAATTAGCTGGCACTGCTATCTTATGACTTTTTCAATAAAATAATTTTTTTTTACAGAGCACCGCAGGATATTGATTAGATCCTTATTATTTACTGAAGATTAATGTTTCTAGAATATATTAAGCATAATACTGGTCTGCTAACTCTGTTTTTTTGGCTTTTTATCGATACAATGACCACCACCATAGTCATCTTTCTAATTAGTTGACAACAGCTGTAGAAACCCCCTGAGTCGCCTTTCCCTAATTTACACATATGTACATATGTTTCCACAGTGTTCGAAAAAATAATATTAATTTATAATAATAAACATAATAATAATTATGAAACATACACGTACGAATGGTACTACATATTATTTGTTATTAATATACTGTATTTCATACACAGATCTGCTAGGACATCGACTCTATAAATAAAGTTTATATGTACTATTTGGACAAAAATTAATTCAAATACCTATTATCAGGACAAATCGACTGTAGCACCGTTATCTTGCCATATATTTATATACATATATATATATATATATCAAAACCTTAATGCACTATTTTGACTAACAAATAATATAGAGTACTAATTAATGTCCAATCCAACAAGTTGGCGGTTGGTTGTTTCTATTATTTTTTCGAACACTGTATGTGTGTATGTTTCCCGATTCGAACCAGAGATGGAGAGCTTCTGGTTTTTATGTTAACCCAACCCACTTATGTGTATGTAGGCGAGGCTTTCGTATGTTAGCTCATCGAAGCTGTCTGCGACCCTCGGGGCACGTGACTCGACACTTTGGTAATGAAACCCTCGACCATGATATAATTATAGAAGGTAGTCTCGTCGTGTGTTTAGCGTTCGGGTGTAGGGCCTTATTGAACACTTCGTGTTTGCTCGTTGACGTAAAAGGCAGTGTGTGTACAAATTTTATAATCTTTCATTAACCCTTAAGTGAAACAAAAAAATGTTTTATTGCAATTTTTGTCGCAAACTCGTTCAAGGTGCAAATTTTGTTAATGCACCGAAATGTTTGGTAAAGAGAACGTGGTGGGAGCAAATTTTGGAGTGCACTGCTTCACAGTGGAAGTCGACAACAAATAAGGGGACGACTTTCAAGAGAAGGCGACTAAACAATGATGCTGTTCCGGAAAGAAAAGCAGAGCCGGAACCAGCAGTTCCAAAATTAAGCTACGCCGAATCGAGCTCGCAAATTAAAAATTAAATTATAAAGAAAAGCCCCAACTTATTATTATAATAGGCCAGTTTTAACCCCAAACACCATATAAGGGATAATACACATTTTCTATTGTCGCATACATTCGTTTCTCTCACACGAACTTTGACAGCCGAACTAGGGCCTTATTGTTCCGAACGAGGGCCTTATTTTTCCGACGAGACTACCTTCTATAATTGTATCATGCCCTCGACAGTTAAAAAAAAGCCAAGCAAAATATAAAAATGGGGCTACAAAGACAGCTTTTCGGCTTCAATCTCTTTGTAGTTTGTACTAAAAATAATTCAAATACACAGGTGTCTGCTGCCCCCGATCTTGAGAGCTTCTGTCTGTTTCGAAAATAGCTTGAATTTCAGGTGAAGTTGGCTAGGATTCTCCGATGATGGTGAAAGTTGTTAAGGGATTTGTAAAGATTATTTTCTAGAGGATATCATTTTATTTAACTTCTTGATTTTAAACTAATGCTCTTTATTAAGTAAACATGAAAGCAAGCAAATCTGAAGTTTATATACCCTTGCTGACAAATTTATGAAATTTAAAATTTATTACTGTAACTAAATTAAGGGATCCATATACTTAGTTTAAAAATAATTCTTAGTGGGCAGACCAGTTTGCATAGTAACGGACAAGCAGACGGACAGACGGACATGGCTAAATAACTGAAAGTTTAAAGTAGACATTAAACTTGATAGTCATTAATACAAATTATTTTCTTTTAGGTTAATATTTCAAACAGTTTTCGTTAATTTTAAATGCTGCTTGAAAATACCTTTTAATATGCCTAACATCCACAAATTTGACTTGCAATATGCAAGAACTATGCTGGCGATGAAAACCGCGCTCTCTCCGCTTGCACAAAGCTGAGAGCTTAAAAATGTTAAAAGTCATTCAGGTCTAGAAAGCACAGCGGATGGCTCGAGACCGCTTTTTCTCTCTCTCTGGCTTTTGAACAAAATTTCAAGACTGCCTGAAGCCAGAATGAAAAAAATTTGTATGACCTTACTTATTTTGGTATTAATCGGTCTTCGATTCTTGTTTGCGTAGAGTTCACTGAAATTGTTTCCTTGGTAAACAGTGAAACGTCTAGCCCACATTCGGTTGCAATTTTGCGTAATCATAAATTAATTGATTAAGCTCGCTTGAAGGCGCCGCAGGATGGGTCTACCTCCATCCTTCTTTCGGCGCGTTGGCTCAATTAAACGGACGCATCGGGTGTCGTCTGCCCCCTCGATTGCGGTCTCCCGGGTTGTAGGATACTGGTTGGTTACGCCATAGCATCTAAGGACTGTGTATTTGTGGCGAATAAATTGTATTTGTAGACAATTCGGCATAATTGCAGCAGCTGGCAAGGGGCGAATTACGAGTGTGAGAGGTAAAAGAATATGGGGATAATGGATAAAGGATAATAGATAATGGTTAGCGGTCGGTCCTACCGGGCATCGCTTTGCGTTCAGTTTGCCTTGGCCAGCGTCGCCAGAAACATGCAAAGTAGTCATCCAGTCGAGAGTAGTCACCCATTAGTAGATGCCAACTCAAATCCCACCGACGCGCCGACTCAGACCCAAACTAATTCCCAAAAACGTCATGTTCGCTTCCAGGAGCAGGATGGCAGCATCGGCGGACCTAACCGGTTGCCAGGATCCCGACCTTCGAGCGCCCCCGCAGAGCCCAATGCCAAGGCGGCCAAGAAGGCCTATAAGAAGATGGAGAAGGAGCAGCGGTGAGTGTTGCCGCCTACAAATATTTTGCTTTAATTATAAACTCAAGTGACACCAGAATCTGAAATGATTCAGAATTAAAGCAAGAAAGCAAGGTTATAAAAATATAACAGAATATAACGGAATAAAATTGAAAAGATGCTCAGAAGTATGCAACATAATATTTCTTCTTCTTTGCTTGTAAGGTGTAACCTGTTATATGATACTTTTCAAATTTCAATTTAGTTTAAATCAAAAGCTCTTTCTAACTGCAACCCGAGAATTGAGGTTTACCAGCTATTTTTTCTGCCAAATTTTTGAACTTGCGGTTGAATAAGCATGTCAAACTATTCATAATAACATAACTAGTCAACATACTAAATAAATGGGAATGAAATATTTTCAGAAGAACTCCTAGTATATATTGGTCAATGGAATTTATGAGTAAACCCTCGTTTTGTACAAACATTTCTGACATTAAAGTTATTTCCATTGGCAATACGACCACAAATAAAACCCCCAAGACAAAGCTATCTTGAGTTGTAGGATCAGGTTTCTTATTAAGTTTTCATGTCGCATTCGAAAAAATCCTGCCTAAAAACTCCCCTTGATTTCGTCCGCAGCCGCCAGGAAAAGGAGCAGTCCCGACGGGAGAAGGAGGCCCGCAAGTTGGAGCGCGAGACGGCGCGACGAATCGAACGCGAGGCCGCCAAGCTGGAAAAGATCAACAGGCACAGCGAGAAGATCTCACGCAGCACGGAGCGAATGGCTATGGCCGGTCATGGATCGCGCTCCGGTTCGCTGGAACGGCGACGTAGCGGGGAGGACTCGCCGGTGCTCAACCAGTCGACGGTGCACGGCATCGCGTCTCCTAATCGGCGGCCCACGATCTTTGACGTGTTTCGGCCGCGTGCGAAATCGGATGCCAAGAGGCAGAAGGAGAAGCAACTGCTGGATCCCTCCTCCGCCGACAGCAGTGCCACCAGTAGCACGTACTCTGTTTCCGGTGGCACGGCGCCCGCCTCGAGTACCGGAGCAGCCGGAGGAGGAGCGACAGCCGGAGCGAGTGCAGCAGCGGGTGCAGGAGCCGGAGCCGGAGGCCTTATGAACTCAATGAAGGTGGCCATGCAGAACTTTAGCCATCGCCAGCATCCCGCCGTGACGATAACCAACGCCGATGGCACAGTCTCCGCTAAGAGCAAGTACAAAGACGGCAGCGCCCATCCCCATCAAGGCAGCGACGCGCAGGTGAGTGCTCATTGAACTTGCTCCAGATGCTCCAGCCAGTAGTACTAATTTGCACCTTCATTTCTTGGCAGTATTACCACACGGTGACGGCGGTGCGACCCAATGCCTCCCAGCGCTCGCCAATGACCAAGGTTATGGATCTGTTCCGGCATCGCTCCAACTCGGCCGTCAGCGAAGCCGACAAACGCAAAGCGGTGAGTTGCAACTTGCTTTTTGTCTAAGTGTCCCTAAGATGTAAGAAAAGAGAGAGTTGGATTGTTTATTATAAAAGTATTTACATTTTTGATTGAACTAGTTTTTTGAAAGTAAACTAGGTTTTAGAATGAAATTTAATAAATAATTCAGCGGTCGCTCATTTTATTTTCTTGTTTGACGTAGGAAGTTCAAAGTATCATTTAGGCTTAATTCCAACTCCTCGCTAAGTAAGAATTGGATTTTAAATTAGCCCTTGAACCTTCAATCAATGGGCAGAAAAAGTCAGGTCAATGGACAGAAAAAGTCAGGTCAATGGTCCCAATTTAAACGTAAACAAAGCCGGATCAGCTGTACCATTCACATGTTGCCCAAGAATTTAGGTGGAGCAGTGGAACCAGCTACATAAAATTTTCAAAAATAGGTTGCACTGGAACAACAACAGGGGCCATTATATGATACTTTTTCCATCATTTTCATAAAAATGTGTCTTTGCTATTTATTGTTAATTAAAGCAAAATGCTGTGGAGGTTTTCAAATTAAAATATAACTCAATTTGATTCGTTTTAAATACGACCTCACAAGTTAAAACTTAAATTAAATTGAAGTGCAAAATTCAAATATTAAACCAATAAGCTAGTCAACGTGACCGTTTATGGTATTTTTTACAATGTAAAAAACGCTCTCGCTGTCCATAAACGCATTATTTTGTTAAAAATTTAACTTTATTTAGTTCGGCACCGTGCTAGTGATAAAATTAAATAAAATTCTGAACACAATAGTTCATTTATGGACAGCGAGAGCGGTTTTTACACTGTAAAATATACCATAAACGGTCACCCTGAAGCTAGTGTTAAAAAATGCGATATCTACCTAAGTTTTACACTGCAGTTGGTTTCTTTCCGCTTGGGGCGCTGCAAAGCTACATAAATACTTTACATGTAGAAACAAAGTAAAAAACTTCTACTTGTAGAAGTGAGATAAAATTGAGTAGAAACCTCATACAGAAATATCATTTATCAACTTTCCAAAAATATATAAAATGAATGCCAAGATTCCAAACCTAAAAGGTAATTATATTCTTGATTAGAATTTTGGCCACTTTCGAGCGTTATTTCGCAAAATATTTAAAAGCAGAACTCCAAAAGTTTTCAAACTATTCTCTTAAATTTTGTGACTTAATCATTATCTAGGGTTATGAGTTACGGAATTTTGGAAACGTTAATAAGGCTTCTTTAATCACGAAAAATGATTTTTTGGAAGTTCTTTACAAAAGACCTAGCTAAGGATAACGGCTATAGGGAAGCTATCTTAGATTTTTTTTAGCTAAACAAATTGTTTTTGTTCTTTAATATACGATAAATAAAATTATATGCGAAAAGTCGCTAGAAAATGTCTGGATACAGCAGTCATGCCCAGACAATACATTGACATGCTAGAACTGCATTTATTTGTGTATGTAAGAAATTGAACGTAATGCTAGAAAGAGAAAAAAATAGGTAAATTTGTATACCCTTGCAGGGTAGTAAAATTTTAGTCAGAAGTTTGCAACGCAATGAAGGAAACATCTCCGACCACTTTATTCTTTGATCAGCATCACCAGACGAGTCGATCTAGCCATGTCCGTCTGTGAGTTTCTGTTTTTAAGGGGTACATGCACTTAAAAGCGTAAAAAAATGTCTATTTTTAAAAAAATTATTTTTTTTATTAATTACATTTATTTAAAAAAAAATTATACTGAGCTTTCATGCGAAGCTTTAACTTGATTTTAACAGAAAGAAAAAATATTAAAAAAAATTGTTAAAATATTGCCATTTTAGTTGGACCCTCTCTCGCGAGTAGTGCCCCACGGTGACTATCACAGCAGCTAAAAAACCAAAGTAAACCAAAAGTAAACCTATAGTTTAAAAATCAATCCAGTGGGTATTCGAAGGTTTTTTTTTATCACAAAATAGAACTTTTTAAAACTTTAGATTTTGATTTCCGATAAAAAATTAAAAGTTAATTGTTAAAAAAAAGTAGTAATTTTTAACAAAAACCAATATCTTTGATTAAGGACTAGTTTTAATGCCAAAAAAATAATATTCAATTTTCATCAATATCCACAGAGTGGTTTTTCAGTTATGGTGGTCAGAAATTACTGAACATCTCGAAACTATTTATCGGTTTGACTTGAAATTTTCAGAGAATATTCTGAAACATCATACTTCAAGAGTATGAAAAAAAAATAAAAATCGATTTTTCAAAAGTTCAAAGTGCATCTACCCCCTTAAGTTTATGAACTATTTTTCTATCGCAGTTTTTAAAGATTTCGAAATAAACCGAAATATATGATCCTTTATTTTCTTTTATTATCTGCAAGAGTATATGAGCTATATGCTATTGCATAAGAAATGAGAGCGAAGCTAACTGGAATTTCTTGTAATATACATAGCATAAAAAGTAGTTATGACAAAAAAATACCTATTTAACGATAAAAAAAAATTAAATTTAAATTTGCAATTTGTCAGCACTGCTGGAATGTAATGCTTGTGAGTATTTTTTCCGTGTACCGGCAGAGACTTGGCAGAAAAACTTTCTTACCTGCGAGTTTTGGCCGTCGGATACGCTGGTCCACAGCAGGGTTACCCCCTAAATCAAAAATCTCAATTATTAAGAGTCATTCAGATCATATATAATTACTCTGAATTGGATCATATATGTATGTATGTATAAGGCTAATCTCTGTCCATTAGATCGATTGCTCGGTGAGATTAAACCAATTACAGACTATAATCACCCATCCTACTGAATGCCAGGCAGTCTCGAAAAGTCCACTTGAGCCTTATCGGCGACTGGAGGCGTCATTATTAAATATCATCAATCTATAAATAATTATGCGCAATTGCTGATTTCCAAGCGTTGGATGGGCTTCGATTTGATTGATAAGCGGCGCTTTTGTGTGTTATTTATCGCTTATTGCTTATCAACAAGAGCTTTACAAAAAATGATCAAAATATAGAAATGAAAATGGAAAATACACAAAGAATATAAATACACAGAGAATATAAATCCTTGAGAGCGAGAAAGCTTCGACAACAGGTGATCGCAGCAACAGCTGCTCGTTCTTCGCTCTCTTACGAAGCTTGCTCTGCCGTCGACTTTCTTCCATTCGTTCAGTATTTGTTTTGACTTTGCGGAAAAGTCGCACACAAGCAAACACGGCCGTAGGAATATTACGTATACGCCAGCGTCGTGCTCTGGCCGCTGTCAATTTACTGCCGTTTCGCCCGCCGTTTTCTTCTTTCGCGCGTTCCGCTCCGTGTGTTGTGTTATTCTCAATTGCATTTCCAATTGGACGGGCCCAGCGACGAATTGTGCGCGTCTTTTCACCCTCCGCCGATATTAGCTTAGAAATTAATTCATATATGCTGCTCGAAATCGGTTTCGTTCTTAAATCAAAGATGTGACCATCGCACGTGTGTGTTGACAATTTGTTGTTATGGCATTGTTTGTTTTATAAAAATACTAACTACTGCTTGAAACAAAATAAAGTTGGTGTCTCGAGGGCTGTTTCCAAATAATTTGTGATGAGAG
The DNA here is from genome assembly GCA_008042615.1 of Drosophila auraria. Lineage (NCBI taxonomy): Eukaryota > Metazoa > Arthropoda > Insecta > Diptera > Drosophilidae > Drosophila > Drosophila auraria. Next base: position 46,667 of record VNJW01014039.1, on the reverse strand, counting down.
GCCCCCCTTAATGTGCCTATAAATTATGAAAAAGTATACGTTTAGTCAATTCAATTTCAAATGTTAATTTCAAAGGAATTTTAAGTAAATTTGTTAACAGTGTAGTGAATTTCGATTCATTAAAAATATATAAATTGCGCAAAGTCGCTTGACTTAAAAGTGAAATCTGTGCTTATATAATTTTCGTTTAATTAATCATTAAAAATGAATTTCATATTCATTAAACATTAAGTAAACATTCAAAGCTAACGAACAAAAAAGGAAATCAATTAGCAAACATGCATAAAAACATAACCCAAAAAAAAAAAAACAAATTTATTCTATTTTTGGCTGAAATAAAACCATTTCAAATATTGGAAAATTAGCAAACCATTTCTATATTTTAGTTGCCATTTAGGTTCTAATGTTCCGCAGCAATTAATTTAATTTAAAGCACTCATAATATACTCTCGCCGCTGTGGCTATTTCGCCTTCCTCATTCTTGGCGGACAAATTTTGTTTTTAATTTTCAAGTTCAGTGACGAAACTCAAGTGGCACATTTGTTCAACGTTTTCATAATATTTATCTTTCTCAGATTCTATTTATTTAATTAAAAGCAATCCACAAGGCATGGAAATGAGCTTAGAGTGGGACAGGAAGACAAAAACTAAAAAGCCGGACCAAGTAAATGGCCAACATGTGATTCACAGTTGTGTGTGCGTGTGTTTTGCTATTGTTGCTACCGTATTCATGAACCTTTTTTAAATAATATCTGGCGCTGTGGTTTTCGCTAGCTTTGCCATTACCAAAGCCTTTGAGCCAATTATCTAGTCTCTAATTTGTCAAGTGTCCAAATTTTTGGAGAGCGAGGCAAACGAGCATGTGCCTTAAAGTAAAGAGGATTCCACATTTCTTTTGGGCAGAAGGACACGACACCACTGGGATATTGTGCATATATTTATACACATACATATATATACATATATATGTTTTTTTAGAATTACCGACAATAGCAAGAGTTCTCAACAAATTACTCAATTTTGAAATATGTCCCTAAATCTCAAAATTTTTTTTGGAACTTGATATATTGGATATGGTTTTTTGTGTTACTACTACTTCTGACTGCTGACTGACTGGTTTATGGCATCTCAATGGATGATATAAGGCGGCACGGGCCCTTTTCGCCTTGATTACTTCGGTGGAGATAAGCGCGATAGCGTTACGGAAACCAATGAGAAAACAAAAAGTTTATCAGTATTAGCAATAAAATCCACATAAAGAAGATTCACACTTGGGAAAAGCAAAAATTAATTTAAAATATACAACGGAAGACGGGCGATAAGATAAATGCAAGTAAGGGTGGTTAAATTAAATAGAGTCTCTGCTTTTTGGCAGATAACTCGGGAGTATGCGGAGTTATGTATGTATATTTGCAACTGATATAGAATTTGTAAAGATTTCCGATCGATACCTAACCGGAAAGCTCTAAAACCACATCACTCGCATCGGAATGAGGCTTCCCTATATGGGATATGCCGATTTGGGATTTGTTCAGATCAGTTTTTATGGTTATTCAAGGAAGTGAAAAGAAAGTGAAATATCTCAGGCAGGAATTTCTCTTGTTTTGTTCTGTTCCCGCTTATTTAATTATTTCTATTTCTGTTTTTGTGTTATTTTTGTTAATCAATCACTTGTCAAAAGCTAAAATATTTTATTTTTGGTTGTGCTTGTTGGCATCCTCTCTCTCTCTCTCTCTGTGCACTAACGTTTCGCTTATTATTTTGTATTTATTTTAATTTTATCTCACTTGCTTAGAGGTCAACCACTTGACCGGCGGCGCAGCTTAATGGGTTGATGTGGATTAAGTTTGTTTATGGCGGGGAGAGTCTGAATTTGGAATGTGTTAAGATATATATTATTCTATTATCTTTCAAAGTGGTTTTCGCCAGAAGTAATCAGGGGAAGAGTCTAATGTTAAAGTTATCTAGGATAACTAAAGTGAAAATAATTATTCGGAATGCCTTCCAATCTTTGAGTTTTCACTTAATTATTCCGATTTGCTCTAAACTACATGATCGTAATATATATAATATAATAACATAAAGTAATCTCAAGAGCACAGTTGCCATTAAATGCGGGTTAACATCTTTTTCGGCATTTTTTTATAAATGAAAAAGATTCTACAAATATTTTTACATCGATCGGAGTAAAATAACAAAGCATTGTATTGCATATAAAATATATGTATTGATCACCAACACCAGACGAGTCGACCTAGCCATGACAGTCTGTTATCTCAAAAAGATAATCACAAGGTCAACTTAACGTAGAAATAATTTGCTTTCTGCCCTCCTAAAATGTATCTGAATGTTAAGCCATAACATAATGTTAAATTTCGATAATTGATGTAAAACACCGAATTGTGTTGTAAGAACCATTCTCATGATTGCTTTGGTTATCGCCGCCACCTTAAACAGCGGTAAGTCTTCTTCACTTGGCTATCGAAAAGCAGCTGTTCTTTTGCCAATCGGAAAAAAATTGACACGAAGTCTGGGTCCGCTAAATTTTGTTTCGTTTATTACAGAATCTTATGCGCCTGGTCACATGGCATTTGCAAATTAACATGCCTCTGTTAGCGGTCTGTTAATTGAACGCCTCTGAAATTTAATGTTCTTGAAGCGATTTTCGATCTTCCATCTGGCTGAATCCCCACCAGACGCGCAATGCTTAATGAAACTAGACCGAATTCGATCTAAACCTGAATGTTGAAAGTGTGTCTCTTTATTTCCCCTAACCCTTTCCAGATATGTTGCTTTCTTTCTGGTTCTTTTAATATTTTATTTTGTTGTTTGTTTGCCTTTGCTCGAGCAGCTAATTAACGTTAATGACTCTTACATTTGTTTGAGTTCTGTTGTTTTCTGCGTCTCTCGGAGTCTGTTTTTGTTCCTACAGTTGCCTATTATTAATTTATTACATTTTCCGCTCATATTTAACCAACAAATATTGACGATTACGGGCAAAGATAGCCGAAGAATTACGAGCATATAAGTATTTCCCCATTTAAAATGATTTCCAGAAAGGCCTAAAAATGTTTGTTCAATTTTACTGACAATATTTACATGTACAATTTGTTGCTAATACATAGGACGACTTATGTCGAGCTAAACAAATACTGAAAAAAACAAGTGAGAAAGCTGCAGTCGAGTGTGACCGACAGGGAGATACCCGGTACCCAAAGTATTGTGCGTGAAATTAAATAGCAACGGACATGGAAAAAACAAAATGTTGACAAATAAAGACAAATGTTGCTAAAAACATGTTGAGCAACGTTCAAAAAAGACTAATTCTGCAGCTGTACGCAGCTGCATTACGAATGAATACTGTGCTCGAAAACTCGCAACACTTTTTTTCGCTACTGCCTTTGTGGCTCAGGAGAAGAAGAAAAAACATACACAGAAACTTTATTGTTTAATAACTTCCATGTTTATCATCCGATTTTACTCAAAAACGTCCGAAGACGGTCGCAAATGCCTACTTATTTACTTTATCTATTTTTTTTAAATCCAAAATTTACGACTATAGATTATATAAAGTTTTTTACGAATTTCGAGGGCAGAAGTGGGCGTGGCCAAATTTTAAAACAAACTTGATCTGCGTGCAACAAATTCCAATGTTGTCACCAAATTTGGTAACTCTAGCTCTTATAATCTCGCTCTTATATAAAATACCCTTGTACCCTATGGATACCGGGTATAAAAAAAAACAAAAACAAAAACAAGAAGGGAACTAAACTTTGGTTAGCCGGGCTTTGTATACCCTTGCAGTCTGCAATTTGATTATTGAAAATCGATCCAGTCAGATAAAACTGAAAAATTATCAATTCTTGTAAATTTGTATAACATTTACCTACACATTTTACATGTAGAATTTAACATTTTTATAAAAATCAACCGATCGCTTCTATGGCAGCTATAGGACATAGTGTACTAATTTCGGCCGTTCCGATACTGCTTGCAAAAGAAATAAGACTATGTATGCGGAAAATTTCAGCCGATAGCTCAAAAACTGAGAGAGTAGTTGGCGTAGAAACCGACAGACAGAAGGACATGGCTAGATCGACTCGGCTGGTGATGTTGATCAAGAATTGTTCAACTTTATGGTATCGGAAATATCATGATAAAATTATACTACCCTCTGCAAGGGTATAAAAAAAAAACAAATCAAAATGTGAGCAACGCAATAGTTAGCCCTGCGGTCTGTTTAACGAAATTGTGGAAAATACAAATTCTTTGGGACTATTGGCAGGTGTTAAGTTTGGAAATTAACTAAGATTATTGATTCGTATTTGTGAAGGCTTTGTAAATTTGCACGGGCTTGTGATAGCCACATTTTAGTCTTTTGTTTACTTGATATGGGAACATACATAAGTAATAAATACGTCTTCTCTCGAGAATATATCTCTGTTCCTTTGTAGATATGTGGTTTTGGATGTCAACAATTTTAAAGTTGCATATGGTATGTAGCCATCTTGAGTTTATATCCCTTACGATCCTTGAGATCTTGGGATCTTTCTCAATATTTGCATTTTTATACCCTTGCACGGTATTATCATTTTAGTCAGAAGTTTGCAACGCTGTAAAGGAAGCTTCCTTCCGAAGTTAGCTTCCTTTATTGTTCTTAATAATTTATTCTCTACTATGAACTGCCCTTGACACACTGTTTTTTTTTCATTAAAAAAGAGGAGAATCCCTACTTCAGCTTCAATTGCTTGTCATTCGATAGAATCGCTTTCTTCTCTTTTTATTGATGGTGTCTTCTTCGCTGAGTGTGTGCACCTTTCAATCAAAGTTTTTGTCAATTTCAATTAGACGGCACACGAAAGCATTCAATGACAATCAACGAAAAACACGTCTTCTTCGAATCCATTGAACTTTTTTGCAGCGTTCAATCAACTTTAATGCGTCATCAAATTCTTGCTCTTCTGTTGAGCTTGTTTTGTTCTTATTTTTTAATTCAAATAAGAGTTTGGGGTCAAGCATTAATTGGTGGGGTGATGATGGGGGGTAAGGTGATAAGAAAGGGACAGCTGAGGAAAATTATTTTTTGTGCCATATTCGGACAGCATTTCGCAGTGATATCAAGTGATATTGTCATTATCATTGTCATTTACTTTTCCATTTCCGCAAAGGCGAAGAGGGAAATACTTGCCTGTGGGGTAATTAAAAAATATACATAAATTGAAACTCAAACTGTAAGAAACATTTACATAAATTATAACTAGAAGTGACCAACACAGTATATAAATTACTATTAAACAAATGTAATTTTAAATTGTTTAAGGGAAAATAAATAAACTTACATACATACATACAGCACCTCAGGCGCCACCTGGTTTTGAACAGCAAAAGTTCGCGTTACAAGCAGTGAAGAGTCAAGCAGTGCGGTCACAAAACAAGCAGTATTTCCTTAAATTCCAATTTGAATTTCCAGATAAACTTTCTTTATGAATTTATCTGAATTCCAACTAATAAGTTAACTTGAAGAAAAATGAATCACCTGAGGTGACACTCAATTAAACAAACTGTGTACATATATAGATAGTAATAAACGTGTAACGAAAATGTCGGCTGTAAAACGATGGATTTACCGACACACTCATTCGAGCAGCTCGGCCACGCCCCCGGGGCCACCACCCGTTTCGCCCACCACGAAAACGCGTCGCGGGCGCAGTCACTCCCTCGATGTGCAATCCCTGCCAGGAATTCGAGCCATGATGGCCAACAATGTAAGGTCTTAAGGCCACATAACTGTGTTTGATTTGGCGCTGAAAGTGGTATAGCTCTATAGTATCAAAGAGTTAAATATTTACTCGTAGAATATATAAATAATTAACTAAAAGTCGTTTTATGAGTACAAAGTGTTGTACCTTATCAATGAAATGAATATAATTGTGTTATTTAATTTCTTTTCATATAAAAGTTAGTTGACCAATTTTGTGTTTGGCTAAACAAATGTGTCACAGAAATCTAAGTAAATAAACTCTAACATGTTAATTATTCCAAGGCTTCCAAAATGTTTAGAAACAAACAAACCCTTTATATTTTCTGATTATTAATTATTTATTATTTATTTATTAATTTTACAGCGTGCGGCGGCCCATCAACAACAGTTGGCTGTTCAGAGTAAGTACAATATCCAGTTAAATACAATTTAAAAAAAAATATTAGAACAGCAAGTACCCAGGTTACAACCTACCTAACTTAATTAAGCATTTACTCAAATCATCGGGGAATTTAATTAAAACATTTTCAGCAAAGCGCCAAAGTCAAACCAACCTTGACTTTGAAATCGAAGTCACATTCGTGAAAAAGAAAAAACATAAACAAACTGCGAAAACTGAAAACAAAGCAAATAAAAATAGCGGCAAATAAAAAATCATCAGCGGCCGTTAAGTGGAGTTTTTGTCGAGCGAAAGAAAGAGAGCTTCTGATTGAAGTGTTTTACATATGTAAATGCCAAGTGGGATTTTTTCATTTGCTTGCTGGCCGAATGAATCGGTTCGAAACAACAGCCAGCAAGAGCGGACATAGAAGCCGCTCGAAATAAATTGAATATAAATAAGCAAGGCCCGAAAAAAGCGAATTATTCTATTGCGCGGGTGTGGGAACATCTGTCGTTGTGTGACGTTTTTTTATTTTCGTTCATTGATGAGTCCAAAACGAGTGGAAACATACCAACAAATCGGTAGCATTATTCAATTTAAATTACTTGTAGTTTGATTAAGAAAATTATTATTGAATATATCTGGCCAAACACTAATTTGGTTGCGCAGAGAAAGTATTTTTATACCCGGTACCCATAGAGTACAAGGGTATTATAAGTTAGTGCCAACCGAGAATGTATGTAACGGGCAGAAGGAGTTATCTCCGACGCCATAAAGTATATATATTCTTATTTGACAGTGAAAACTAGAACAGGCCTGTATAACTAAGATATAGTCGTGATATTCGGCTTAAAGTAAATACATATTAAAAAAAAAAAATTCTGCGGACTTGCTCCAAATACTTCAGTAAAATCGGATGTTTAACATTTAAGTTATAAAACATTAAAGTTTCTAAGTATTATTTTACTTCTGTGTTGGCAGCTCCAATGCGTGTTGCTCAACATATTTCTATCAACATTTGTCGTTGTTGGCTGTTGCTAAACAGGTTCCTAGATATTTTGCCCTCATTTGTAAATATTTTCTCTTTTCCATGTCCATCATGTGCTTTTTAATTTCACCCACAATGCTTTGAATATTAGGTATCTGGCAGTCGGTCACACTTGACTGTAGTTTTCTTACTTGTTATCATACCAGACTTGGATATTTACATATGTACATATTTGTGTGCATTTATTCTTACACTTTTAAAATCATTCAGTATAATTCCCCTCTGTCGCAGCAACTTTCCTGGGTACAGTAATACTCATAATAAAAACAACAAAAGAATAGAAAGACGACGTCAACAAATAACAACTAATAAAATGTTGTTTACAAATTTCTAGTAACATAAAAGGCCGAAAAAGTGAGTGAGGGACAGCGAGCTTTGCTCCAGTGCACTATGGGGACTTTACCCAGTTTTTTTGAGTAAATGTTTTTTTTACAAGAAGAATATTATTTGCGTAGCTGCTTTGATACTGAGCTTTATTATACCCTTCCAGGGTATATTAATTTTTCCAGAAGTTTGCAACGCAGTGATGGAAGCATATCCGATCCCATAAAGTATATATATTCTTGATCAGCATCACCAGCCGAGACGATCTATCCATGTCCGTCTGTCCGTTGCTACGCAAACTAGGCTCTCATTTTTTGAGCTATCCGAATGAAACTTTGCAGTTAGTCTTCTTTCTATTTCTATTTTTTTCGGAACGGCCGGAATCGGACCATTTTATCTTATAGCTGCCATAGGAAAGATTTGGACAAAATGTCATATTTTCGCTGCTTTTGAAGATTTGGTCTCAAATTAAATATATGTATGGTCCTTTAATTATATTCTAGCTGTACATTTTAAATTTTATGCAAATCGGACCGCTATACCTTATAGCTGCCAAAGGAACGATCGGACCGAAAAAGTTGATTTTCGTTGTTTTTAAAGATATCGGACTAAAACTTAGTTAATGGCGTTTTAATTCAAATATATAGCCATACATTTAAAATTTCATCCAAATAGGACCACTATATCTTATAGTCGATTTTCGTTGTTTTTAAAGATCTTGGATTAAAACTTAGTACATGGCGTTTAAATTCAAATATATAGCCATACATTTAAAATTTCATTGAAGTCGAACCACTATATCTTATAGCTGACATATGAACGATCGGTCCAAATCAGCCGCTTTTCATTCTTTTTAAAGATTTCGGGTTAAAGCGTAATACGTATAGATTCCTTATTTTTATTTTATTTATTATTTCCAAGGGTATATAAACTTCGGCTTGTCGAAGGTTGCTTTCTTTCATGTTTTTAATAATAATGTAGATATTGGAATTTGGACTGATATGAGCTGAAATATTTATATTTATTTCCACTTAAAATTTGCCCTATCGCTCCTATAAAAACTATAGGATATACATACATACATACAAAAAAAAAAAAAACATATATACATAGGTGTCTGAATTCTTATCATTTTCGTCCGAAATCCGTCTAGGGATACACAGTTACGATTAGTAGTGTCATGTTAATATCTATTAAACTGAGCGGTTTATAAATTAATTTAAAAAAAAAATTTAAATTCCCCATAGTGCAGTGTAGCGTGTGCCTTAGTGAGTGTGAAATGAGTGTGTACGAGGGAGCGAGAGTGAGTTGCCGACCTAACTGTTGCTGCTGCAGCAGCTCCCGGGATGCTTACCCTTTGGCTGACCTTGAAAGTTTTTGTGAGTACAGGCTGCACTTTTACCATTGTTGTTTCTTCTTATGCTAAGCTGCAGTTTCAATGTCAGTCAAAAGTGAGAACCGAGCAAACAGGCTCTCTCTTAATCTGTCTCACTGTTTCTGGAACTCATTCCCCACTCTCCTGTGCTCCATGATGAATTTTTGTATTTTGTTTTTGTACCTCCTTCGTTTACTTCTTTTGTAGTCTTTCGTTTATTATATATTTCGCTTTACCCCTTTTACTGCTTCGTATCAAGTGTCTCTGGGCTCATGACGTAATGCAATTGAATCACACGAGGGCGAAGAGGTGACGAGTGCTTTGAGCACGGGGCATGGGAGGAAATGCTAGGATGCCGGGCCTGAGAAAGCACATTAAGCGTGTTTTTGCAACCCACAAACAAATCTCAGGCGGCATTGATTTTGAAGGCAGTCCACACACAATATGTGTCCATACATACATTTGTACATATGTATGTATGTATTTATATATACATATTATGCTTGTATTTTATAGCTGTTAGTTCGCTGTTAAGCCTAGATATGAGATTTACTCTTTTCTCAAGCTAGGCAATATATCAACGGCTTAGAACTAGAGCAGACGTGGTGGCTGCAGGGGAGCAACGGCGAGACAGACTCTGCGTAGAACAACAGAAAACACTCGCGCTAAGTGAGGGGGACAGACAAGCAGCACAACCCCATTATAAGGGCAAAATATTTGGACTGTTGTTTTGGTGTCTCTTTCTTTTCCTCCCTCTCTCACTCTCTCTATCTCTGCCTACGTGCGGTATGGCACACAGCAAGAATCAACAAAAAGAGCACTAGAATCGATGGAACTAAGAAAATGAGCGAAAAAAGGAAAACAAAACAATAATAGCAATGAAAAAAACCCATGTAACATAACAACAAAACAGAAGGCGTACAGTGAACACTTTTAAAATGAACTTAGTTGAAAATGTAATATCACAGTACGAAACTGAACTTATTGCAATAACCTTCTGTTAAAAAATTGTTGGAATATTGTCAAGCAAAAACAAAAAAATATAAATACTTTAAAAACGACAAATCCTCAAAGCTAGCTTGTCTTTCAGAATACATCTAGTACTGGTGAAATGCATAGATCGTGCAAAAAAAAAAAACTTCAGAGTACAAATGTTAATTATACCCTTGCAGAGAATATTATAATTTGCCATGAAATTTGCAACGCAGTGAAGGAGGCATCTCTGACCCCATAAAGTATATACATACATACATATGTACTTACATATGTATGTATATATGTACATATGTATGTATGTATGTATATTCTTGATCAGCATCACCTGCCGAGTCGATCTAGCCATGTCCGTCTGTCTGTCTCTCGGTTTTTGAGCTATCGGGCTGGAAAAAATTAGAACTTTTCTGTTTTTCAGCGTATTTCGATAAATTTCGAGATATAGCTTTTATTAAGACCGGACAACTACATATGTAGTATATCATATAGCTGCCATAGAAGGTTAATTTATTTGAAAATGTTAAGTTCTACATGTAAAATGTAAAGTGGGTAAAAAGTTTACAAACTTCGATATTTTTCAATTTTACCAAAATGGATCGATTTTCAATGATTCAATTGCTTTCTTGTTTTTGTGGAAACGCAATTTTGAAGATTTTTCTATAATCTTCCTAGAAGATTCCAACTTAACATATATACTACCTGCAATAGAAAGAAGAATATCTGCAATGTTTAATTTAGATGCTGAGACTGAACTGAGACTAGTTTACGTAGAAACGGACAGAGGGACAAGTGGATATGGCTAGATCGACTCTGCTACTGATCAAGAATATATTATGTAAATTTATATGTATGTACATATGTATATTATAGGGTCGGAATTGACTCCCCTTAAAAGGGTTGACTTAAATTATAGAACCCTGCAATTGTATTAAAATTTTTGAAGAACTAATTTTTGTAATTTAATGGTGTAACGGATGCGGATATATTTATGAGTTGACAATAAAGTGAACCGGAGGTGTACAGTAGTTCCTAAATAAACTCGAATGTTCGATCAATTAAGTGGAGTAGTTACCGAGGTAGGACTGTGATTACAAATTCCGTGGTTAGGCAATCAAGAGCACGGAAGAGACGCCAAGAGAGTTCCAGAACTAGGCGAAAAACAGAAAGTGATTCGATATTAACTAAGATCAGTCCACTGCGGTCAGCTGACGTCGTGCCACGCCCTAAAAACGAAACGCCCTACCCCTAGACGGAGCCCTAATCAACCTGGCCAACTCGGCGGTTATCTATTCACGGTCTTTGCCTTTTTATGCATTCCAAATCCTCCGCGTTTGCTTTGCTCGCTTGATTTTCTGTTGTGCTCACCTTTTTCTCGCGTTACACAAGGGTTGTGTGTATTGGTATAAATAAAACAGAGGCACATAATCTCACGCACACCCTCGAGCTGCCTTGCCGGTTTGCCACATATAAGTTGGTATATGTATACAGGTTCGTATGTATACTCCCTTAAGTATTATGTATATACAGCTGCGGTTCAAAAAATAGTAGTATAGTAATTAAAATGTCTTGTCTTTAAGGAGCCAATATAATTTTAATTTTGGTACGTTCTTAAAAATTATAGAGTAAACTAAACTAAGCCATAAGTTTTGGTTAAATTTAAAAGTCAATTGATTCAATTTTTCTACCATAACGTTGTTTTATAAAAAAATTAATGTATGGACAGAAACGATATTTTTTAGTCCAAATATGTAAAAAAAAAAAATTACTCAATTACCACAAACTATTTTTTTCTACATTACGATTTTTTAGTATTTTGAACACCAAATAAAATTTTTTGTTCTACTAATAATTTGACCTCTACTGTATAAAGATACAGCCGATCTGAGCCACATGGGCGAATGCGGAGCGCAGTCAGTTCGAATCCAATTGCCGGCCGAGTCGGATGCTCAGTCCACGTCGCTGCCAGCGGTGTCCCACGTGATTTTCGACATTTAGTGACTTGTGACTCGTGAATTTGTGACTTGTGAATTTGTGCATTAATTATTTAATACGCGCGCCCGAGAGTGAATTACTTAAACGCTTTGCTGAGGTTGGCTTTTGAGGGAAATTAATATTATTTATCTTTAAGAAACAGCAATTATTGATATAATCGAAAACATAATTGGTTGCAAACAAAGACGAAAACTGGATTTTTGACAGCACACAAATATTTTCGTTTTTCGTTTGAGCTATCCAACTATAAATATGCATGAGCGGGCGATTTATGGTCGAAATCCAACAATAAAATCACAAATGTGCGTGGAAAAAACATCTCGAATCTTGAATTACAATTTTCTTAACTCAGAAAAGAGAAAAGAATTATGAATTATTTAAGGATGTGATTAAAGCCAGTGAGTTACGTTTTAGCGGTTGTAGATAACATAATATACAAAAATTACAAAAATAAAACCTTCGCACACAAGCAAACACAGAAGCAAAGCGAAGATACATTTGCATAAATTAACTTTTTAATTTAAGCAAGGACGTGTAAGTGCCATTTAAATTAACAGAAAAAAAATTAAATTCAACCGCTTTAGCAAGCCGAAAAATATCCGACAGACATGTGACTGAATGTTAAAAATACAATAGTTCGAAATTCCGAGAAAAAAATAACAGTGAGTGAGAAAAAGAGTGCCTTGCAAACCCTGAAACGACTCGAATTTTAGATCTCCAATGGTAGATTTATAAAATTATTTTAAAGCTTTTCACATTAGTAAAAATCAACTTAAATTACTTAAAAGTGAATACTTAAAATTTGCTAGTGACAAATAAATAATTTTAGATCATAGAAACAGAGAACATATGTATATCTAAAGTTTGTTTTTTGTGAGAAACTGTTATTTTGCCGGCAAAAAAGTCTATATTTCTCCTGAATTTATTTTTGTTTTCTCGTCTCACTGCATTCTTATTCAGTGGTTCCTTCCTTTTTCGCTAAACTTTATTTAAATAACGGAAAAAGAGGGAATGATGGGATTTGATTTATTGCCGAGAGGCGCCAATCGGCTGCTGTTTTTGATGATGCTGCCGTGACGTAAGCAGAGCTAAATGTTAGATGATATTTTGATGAGCCGAAAAAAGAAATACACACAGTGTGCGGCGCTGCGGATTTGTTTTGCATAATAAACCATAATTAAGATTGGCTAAAGTCGAATGATCTGGAAAACGGGCTCTGCAAGTGTTCTTTTTGCCAGGTTTAAAAATAAACGTTGAGATTCTTTCTACGGCCCAAACGAATGGGTATGCAAGGCCTGGCCTATAAATGTTTATTCTTATGCCGACTCGCCCCGATAAGCACTATATCATGCAGCTTAGTTGGGATGAGATGAGATAACCCCGCTTAGAGCACTCCATAATAATCAGTCTCAATGGCTGGCGGATCTACAATTGAAATCCACTTGGAATAGGTCAGTTTCAGATTAGGTTTCCTTCGGCGGGGAATTAAAAGGCACAAACATAAATCGGTTTGCTGCAATATTATAAGTTTGGCCTAGGGGCAAACAAATATAAATATGTATTTGGAAAATCAGAAAGTAGAAATTCACAAAACATTCAAAGTGGAATCTGTTTGCACAGCTAATCCAATTTATACTTTATGTAAGGCGGCAAAATTATTTGCAAGTGCTTTCAGATACCCTTTCTTGTGAATTTTTTATTGCGGGAATGCCCCCTTAGATGCAAATAAACTTCGGCCAGCCGGCTCAGAACACGAGGTACAAAACATAAACAACAGCATGTGGCCAAGACACTCTCACTCGGGTTCCTCGATTAGGGAATTCTGGAAATCAGGGGAGAATATCGTCGGTCGAGGAGAGCGAAGAAATGAAAACACGGCAAAGAAGATATTGCGCAGCAAAAATGTTCTCGCTGCGCTTTATTTTCGTTGTTTCCCTCGTTTATTTTTTTTTATTATATTTTTTTTTTGACAACAACCACTTGAACGAAAGAGAACGCCATTTCGCCCTCTCTGCTCTTACTCTGATTTTTGCGTGCGACGCAAAAGCTACCAAACAAGACTAGCCTTCGTGGGCTTGGTAAGACTTTATGTTCCTTTCTCCTTCCCTTAAGATAGGTTGTGATATTCTTATTTTCCTATTCTCGATATGTGCGTACAGATATCTGTCTGGAAATCGTAGGAATTGAGGTGTTGTTATTGCCAAGACACTTGACAATCTATGAGAAACACACATGGTGAGGTCCTAATACTTTTACGATTATGTATTTACAGCACTATGTGTTAGAATTGAGTTTTTGAAGAGCTACAAATATTGCCTGTAAATGTAATAAGGAAATAAAAAAAAATTGGTTAACACTGGTATTAAATTAGGTTTAAAAACAAATTAGGTTAGTAAGGAACCTTGAAGCAAACAAAATAAAATTGTGCCTTGTAAAATCAGTTTGTGTGCCCGATTCCGAAAATAAATATACTACAAAACAAGCATAATTTTTCAAATTTTCTCCTGCGTAAATTGCTACAAAGATGTTTCTCAAATAAACCTGTTTCGGTCACAAACTAACAAGTTTCAAATTAAATTCCCTTGTTTATTTTCTATTGACATTAGTTCAGTGAACTTCTAGAAAGTTTGCCTTGATGGGCATTGGGGATGTATCTAGCAGATGCATATGATGTTTCCTTCTTCGTAAAAGAAATACGAACCTTTCTCGATTTATATCTGCGCAGGTAACATCTCAACTTAAAACTGATTGTATTTAGGATGTTTTTGTGGGGTCGGCCTGAGAATTGGGTCAAGACGAGGAACTTACTTTAAACGGCAATTAAATTTCTGTTTCGATCTGTTGTTGCTGTTTTTCCGAGCTGTTCAATTATAATTCCAGCCCGCAACAACATAAATATTTTATATTGTTTGTCTGCTGCCCGTCTCTGTCTGTCTGATGATTGTTGTTATTGTTATTTTTGTTCATGCTGTCTTGCCTTAATTACAACACGTTGCGATTGCTGTTGTTGCCGCATATATTTTATAGTGCACTTAGCATACAGGGTGTCCCAGGGTGGAATATTATGCCTGACACTGAACTTGAAAAAGCTGCATTATTTATTGAGTATTTAGGCAGCATTGCCAACTATAAGCGCCGACTGACAGCTCTAAGCTTTCATATTCAAAATATAACTTAAAATATAAAAATATAACTTCTTAAGTTACCACATATTAGTTCAGATAAATTCGTGCAAAAAGGGGTTCCTCCTAATTGTTTAAACCGCTCGTCTTATTTCACCATTAGCCTGACCAAGTATTCTTGGTAATTCGAGGACATTTCTCTTGGTTAATTGCGTTCCCGTTCCGCCGGCCAACAACTTAATGAGATCCCCAGGTGGTCTCCTCTTGCTCTTCACCGTCTTTGCCTAGCCAGCTTGTTGGAAACCGCAGAACGACCTCTGCCACGTCAGCACCAGCTCCAGACCACGCCCAAGCTTGTTCACACGCACATGACGGGGATTGTCCTTGATCTGTTTTTATGTCATTTAATCCTGTAACATATAGACTGTGAAGGCAGCCGCGGAGCTATAGACTAGCAACGAGCGACCAGAATGCGCATCTTGTGTCAAGTTGACACAAAAGGACAGCTTGAAGTAACAATATAGAAGGAAGCTTTCTATTGCTACTTTAAAAGAGGAATTCTTATTGAAACTTGACCTATTCTAATTAAGAATCGTTGCTTATAAAGCATCTGAAATATCAATTAAATTAAAACATACACATAACAAGAAAGAAAGCTATCTTCGGTAAACCGAAATTTGTATACCCTTGCAGTCTGCAATAGGGTTATTGAAAATCGATTCATTTTGGTTACCGATCGTTTCTATGGCAGCAATATGATATAGTTTTCTGATCTTAATGAAATTAAAACCGTAATTCTATAACCGTAAAAAACTACTATATCTTGAAATTGATTCATATACGTTGAAAAACAAAAAAGTTAAAATTTTTTTTACATTAATTTCGATATCATTCCTATGGCAGCTATAGGATATAGTGGTCTGATTTCCGTTCCGACATATATACTGCGTGCTAAAGAAATAAGACTATGCTGAAAATTTTAGCCCGAGAGCCCAAAAACTGAGAGACTAGTTCGCGTAGAAACCGACAGGCGGACAGACGGACAGACGGACGGACAGACAGACGGACAGACAGACGAACAGACAGACGGACAGACAGACGGACAGACAGACGGTCAGACAGACGGACGGACAGACAGACGGACAGACAGACGGACATGGCTAGATCGACTCGACTGGTGATGCTGATCAAGAATATATACACTTTATCACTGCGTTGAAAATATTATGGCAAAATTATAATACTCTCTGCAAGGGTATAAAGATATATGTACATATGAAACTTAAATAATTAAACCAAAAGTGAGGCCTTAAAACGTGACTTTTTCTTTATTTTTTGCTCCCTTTCTTTTTTCGTTCGATTTGCTAACTTGAAATACAAATTTTTCAGAACAATTTACGGGTTTCAGCACGCAGCTCCTTATTGTGATTTATATGGGGGTATATATAGAATCGAATACAGATGTGTGATGATGGTTATATGTACAAATATAAAAATCAAATAGGAGAGTTGCTAAACGTTAAACACACCCACTTTAAAAGCCGATAATTGGCATGCACGATTGCCTGTCCCGACGATAGCTGCCCTCTGATTTATATTCCGACTCTATATCTTCATTCCGCCAGAGGATCGCTAGGAGGAAGTTGCCTTGACTGTCGCAGCTGGACACTGCAGCAGTCATGAGTCCGGAATAAGGTGACAAATCGAAAATATTGCCGTCGAGATACATCAATTGGTCAACAGCAAATGCTCAAATTCGCGTCGCACTTGAGTGTGTAAACAACGTGCAGTAATGAATCTTGTGCACACAGTGTGCGGAATATAGTTTATATTTACCCTGTGCACACACTCGGCGTATATATATTGCCACTATATCCACTTTATGAAAATCGTACGTTCGCCGTGCAGAAAAGACTTTGCTTTGCTTCACTCGTTGATAACAAAACAAGAATAACAATTCAAATGTTTGTTCATCGTTTGCCCTGCTAAATATGCACACACTCGACAAGATCTACATATGTATATACATATATCTAGACCTATACAGTATATATGCCAGTGTACTCACTCCTACAGTCAACAGATTAATTCGCTGTAAGATCTGTGTACAACTTGTGAGCAATTAATAATGTTTTTTTGCCGCGAAGGGCCTTGGGGCTGACAGGGCGGTTGATAATTGCTAATATCCGCTAGCTTGATCATATGTTAAGTTATCAAAGATACTCCAAGTTCCATAGGAAATGCTGTTAGGGCTCTTGAAACATTTCCCTAGAGGTTGCTTAAGCTTTCTTTATTCTAATTTAAATTTTCCATTTCGGATTGCGTGCGTTGAAGGCATCTTTTCGCCCGTCGGGCAGGCTTTCTTTCATTACGCTCGACATAAACATTTCCATTTTCCATTCCTAGTCCCGACAGCTGTCTCACGTTTGCTCTTTCTCGTAACGAACGCAAGAATGCGCCGTAGTTTTGGGTTTTTCATGCCTTCTGTAATCTTAACTTCGCATTCGGCCAGAAGGCAACAGCCAAGTTCAATAACTGCCGCCTACACACACCCAAAGTAGGCTCGTAAAATCTAATTAGCACTGTGGAACAACCTGCCAAAATACGAACACGAGCCTGGTGCTCGCTCATTTACATGATTTCCCTGCCCAAATGGCCTTTTAAATTGACGTCAGCGAGTAGGAGTTAATAAATAACACATTGTCAAGGACCGGGAGGAGGTGCAAGGGGATCAGAGAGAACTTTGAAGATAAAACCCTAGAGGTTGGCAAAGTCATCGGTTTGCTTGATAATTACATCAGATAATTACATTGGGATATTGCCAGCTTAGAGGTATCTACACTTAGTTATACTTTAATATAGAAATCATTCAACGTTATTTTGCTAAAATAGAGAAACTTGTATTTGTTCTGAGGCTTATTTGATAGTGAAAAATCAACGTGAAATACTAGCATCTATTTCTCGAAACCCTAGCCTACTTAATTTGGTAGAGGCTTTCCCAATATATTTTCCCTAGGCTATTTCTGGTGATTATTCTCTTCTGTTACTTCTTTTATTCTGTCCATTCTGTCTCAACTTTCCACTTTTCGTGACTAGTCTTGATAAATCGCCTTTTTCGTGTGACGTCAGCAGCTACGTAACTACGGATAATAGAAAATAATTTCTTTACGGCGGGGCGCGTGAATCTCATTTGTTATGGTCCCACGAAAGCCCAAGCATACACAAAAGAAAATACATTCATAGATAACAAAGTAATACCTAAATATACATATAAATATATATCTATAGGACGACGAGAGTCATTCGTTGAGCTGTCGTTCAATGCCAGCGGCGGGTTAAAGATCAACTGAATATATAGATTCAATTGCGCGGAAAACCCAAGTCGAGCCCCCGCCGTTGTCCCCTTTCCACTTTCCAAATGTCGTTGGGGCTACTACTTCACCTGGTTGGTTATGCAAAGAGCTGCAAATGTGAATCAGTTGTCCGACTCCATTAGAAAGGTAAACAGAAAGGGAACTATCTGAAAAACAACAGCACGTTGTGCACTTATTAATTGAATTCAAGTCAGTGTGAGGGCACACTGCGAGAAAGGCCGAGGTGCCACTAATAAAATTAAACCTTTATTGGTTTTTATCAAAGACAAACAGTTGACTTTGGCATATGTACATCTGTTTTTGACATAGCCATAGGTCAACAGTTTTGCAGCTAGACGTCGTTGGGAATTCCAGTTCGAGGAAAACAGTGCGCCGATGCAGGGGGACTATGTGAGAAATCAATTTAATTTAAATATATAATCTGAATTGTCGGAATAGATCCATTCTAAATTATAGGATGTAAAGAGCAAAAAATAAGTTATATTTTCAAAATATATTTATTTATCTGTAAACTCTAAAGGTGTTTTCTCTGCGTGTGCGAGTAGGTGTGTTCTCTCGTATGTGAACTGCACTTGTTGCTGTTAGGAAATTTTTACCCGGGCTGCCGGCTCATTTCATTTGCAAATTTTACCGACTGCGAGCAAATACCGGCCACTGGGGAAGCTACGCGTGCACACCGATCAGCGAACCACGTTTATACATATGTACACCGTTATATAAGCCAAACGCGTGAGTCAAGACAAGGTTAAAAGTCGAGTCATTCGCAGACGGCGGCAAGCGTCTTCCTGCTCTGACAGGCCTTTTTAAACCCGGTAAAAGGGTATTATAACCTAGTGCCAACCGCTTAAATATGCAACAGGCAGGAGGAGAAATCTCCGATCCTATTAAAAATATTGATTCTTGATCAGCATTACCAGCCAAGTTGTCTCACTTCTAACTTGTGTGGAATGGATGACTCACGCCGAAAGTGGATCACAAAGTGTGGTATTTGGATCTAAATTATGCACAAAGCCGTCTCTATTGATTATTTGTGGATTGGAAAATAATTGATTATACATATATGTACATATGTTTGTATAATCGTATGATAAAATGAATCATTAAGACAAAAATGGCATGTGATGTGTTTCTGATTTGCCATCTACGTAGCCTTTTTTATTGGTTATTGCTCTGGATTTTGAGGAATATATTTCTAACATTCTTAATATTTCAAACAAACTTAAATTTATTGTATTCTTGGACACTGTTTTCAAAAGTTTTCCGTTTAGTTAGCGAGTCTCATAGGATTCTATTTTTCTTGATAGGTAAACATGCCTCTTTCTTAGGTGCTACCCCTTACAACGCGTGTACTAAGTACACTTTTTACGGGCAGATCAAATTTGTGGGGTTTTCTCTCTCTTGACTCCCGGTTTGAGGGCACTAATAGGTATATGGCAATGCGAATAGGGGATAGGTTCCGATCCACCGCTGTTGACCTACCTGTCAACGAGATGTAAACTTAAGCATTCGAACTAAGTGCGGTGCCAAAATTGCATTAGGCTACAGCGGAGCAGCGTGTGATTGAAGGACATTTTCTATTCTTTGCTGAGCAATGCAGCGGAAAATTCCCGAACCCCAAGGTTCCGGTGTGTGTGTGTGTGATTCGCCGCGGTTCCGTTTCTTTTCCCAACAGAAAACTAATTAACGTGCAAAGTTCGGTAGACGTGCGGGTGCGAGCGACTGTTCTTCCGGTTGCCCTCGTCTACGTATATTTGTACATATGTAAGTGTACGTAAATTTGCATTTGTTTAATTGCACGGCTCTAATGATGCGGAAAGAGCAACAAAAATTACACAAAAAAGCAAATATGTGGGAAAGGGGGTATCGGCTTGGGCGAAACACTTGCATCAGATCATTCGCGCAAGTATTCCGCAAGAGCGAAGTAGTGACAGTTTTATGGGTTCGTTCTTCAATCCAAGTGGGGGCATTGGGCTCGGAAAAAGCTCAAGGACACCTAAACCTTTCATGGGATTACAGCCAAGTCGCATCGAGTTCGAGGTCGTGACCCGTGTGTGTGTGCATTCCGGCCAGGGATCTATTTGTGTCCCTAAGAAACGTAAGTCAACGAAGTCTCAGGGTGCAGTGCCCCGCCTGAAGGTCGCTCGCTGCGTGCCGTAGTTCCATTCAGTTTTCCGCTGACAAACTGACCAGAGTCCAACAGAAAGGAATCGATTATGCATGACACTTGAGTGACACTTAACTGTGGTAGCTGAAAGGGCTTAATTCCTGAAGTCTATGCCTTAACATTCACCCACAGAGCTTTAATTATAGTCAATTATATTTTATAATTTTACATTTAACTTAAAGCTATGATAATTTAGTGGGTTAAAAGGGTCCAAATAATATCTAAATTATTTGCAAAAAATGTTGTCTTTTTTAAGATTACAGAAATCCTTGGAGAATTTAAGTTAATTTTTTTTAGCTTACGTAACTGATGAATCAAATGAATTGGCTCAAAATTTCATGGAGACTTTTAAGCACGTTCTGCAAGGCAACTGCAAGATTTATTAGCAAGCCACAGTCGAATGTGGGGTCGACAGTGAGTCTGGTGCCCAAGCGTTAAATTAAAAGAGATATTTATATGACTAAAAAAATGACTAAAAGTTATCAAGAACGTTGTCATTATAGCTGTTAGTTCATTGATTGCATTCGGTACCATCTCCTCCGAATACGTTAACTCGTGGGCAAGTTCAAATATTTGCCCTGAATACCCCCGATTCCCGCCCAATTCTCCTATTCTGAGCCGAGTCATCGGGTTATTTTCTTTCAGCAAAATTAACTGACAAACAGAAGTCAGCACATATCAAGACGGAGTTGAATACAAAGGCGAAATTGGAGCCAACCAAAATGTTGAAGAAGAAACTAAAAAAAGAAGCGACGTAAAATCGCACACCTTAGCACATCCGTCAGAACGCTTTCTGGGCACATGACCAGTGAATGGCGATGATGGCGGTAATTGGGGGGATATTCCGATATTTATTTACACACATATCCAATATCCAATCACGTTCAAGGTAAATGATGAGCAAATTTCGAAAAGTGCAGTAAAACAAAATTAACCACAGTGGGAAAAACAAGCAGAACTGTTTACAGTTACTCAGGGGTTACTAAAGCTAAATTGAGCTACGCCCCATGGGCCGCGGTTAAACATTTTGTTTGCACCTTTATGTATTGTTAATCAAATCATTTTTTGCGATAGGCCCAAGGCAAGCAAACAAGCTGGAGCTCTTATCAGACCGAAAATTATTTACCCGTACCGTAGTACGTAGCACGAGTACATATATTTGCTTATTGACAAGGCTTGTCTAGTGGGGGTCTGACTGATTCTGATAATTTGGTATTTTTAAAATTCTGCACTCGCTAATCAAATTTCTTTTGCGTACACACTTGACCCAAATGCGCAATTCTCGCCGAGCGTCAGACTTTTGGAGCCTACTGTAGAGTGCACGAATACGAGAGGAGTATATAAGTAGTATGAAATACTCTTATGTACCGTCTACTTCAATATATACTTTCACTTTCTTCGCACGCATGCGTCACAAAAACGGGGGGCCTAAATATTTAGGGAAGTCTGAGAGGAAGTTGACCCTTACGCAGGAGTTGTATCCTTCTGTTTTTTATTTTCACCGCATCACGTTTCGAATATTGCATAGTTGGCGTATTTAAATTCCTTTAAGGAGTGTTATATTTATTAAATCAATTGAAATGGCATTTAATATGATGCTGCAAGCATTAATTTATTTGTAAGCAATGCTATTTAGGTGCAGTTGTGGAAAATTTGTAAGTAGACTTTAAATCTGTAACCATTTGAGCTCGTACTTTCAGGTATAATTTTTCTACACATATGCTGTGTTTTGTTGCTGGCCAAGCGAGTTCTTTCTTTTTTGCGCTGATTTATGGCCGGTTTATGTGTTTGCCCTTGAGATGCCCCCAACTAATTCGGCTGTATATTATGATGCCCTATTCACTAATGGATTCCGCATACTTGAGTGGCAGAAACTGCACTACCGCCGAGTGGGGGAAATGGTTCTTCAATTCAATTCAGTGCGACTCCCATGCTTTCACTCTTGCTTTTGCATTTATGTACTTGGGAGGTTTCAAGGACGCCCCCCAGCAGCAGCACACCCCACTGTTACGTCTAACAGAGTGCTGTTAGCACACAAATGCCGCTCTCATCATCTCTTTCTTTCTCTCTTTCGTTGGCACTTGTTTACGCGTAGGAGCGACGTTGATGTCAACGGCAGCACGTGCAACGTTTGTTCTTTTCATTCTCATTCTATCGACGAACTTTTAGCCAAGCGGTTGTGTGCGTAGACGTGTGCGTAGACATATGCTTGTGTGAGTGCGTGGGCGGGCCGGTCGTACCCAACATACATACATAAATATATATTTTTGCATTATTTATACAAATTAAATTGCCGCAACTTAACCTCAATTGAACCGTGCTCTCATTGTTCTACAAATGTCGTGAAAATTGCATACATATTGTGAAATATTCCCTGAAAGCCACTCAAAAAAGTTAATCAATATTCGTCGCTATTCTGCCTTTCTATTCTATGCCTCTCACCGATTTGTTTTTTATCAATGCGTCTTCTTCGTATTTCTTCATTTGAAGTCGCTTCATGTTATTTGTTGTGGCGCTGATAATAAAAATAGAACTTAACTTTATTTTTCTTCGCTATGCTTTGGCCGCCTGCTCCTTCTCCTCTTCGTTTGCTGTTTGTTTTTACTCAGCGATAAAGATAAAGGCCGTTTATTTAAATCAAGCGAACAATTCACCGCAAGTAATCGCGTGTGTGTGCAAGTGTGAGGGATTTATAAAGCTATCAGCCTGCGGCCTCCCTCTGGCGAACAGATGCCATACATTTATTTATTGCATTATACAAAATTGTAATTACCCCAGAGGAGGGGTTGACAGCCAGCGAGAGAAGACATCAGCAGAAACCGCAAGTGCGGCATGCTCAGAAAGAGAGCAGCAGACAAGTGAGTGAGAGAGACAGAGGAAAGTAGAGATCAGAGCATTGTTGCCATCTACTGGCTAAAAAACAAGGACAGAGGGAAACAAAACAAGTGAGAAAGCTACAGTCGAGTGACCGACTGTGAGATACCTGGTACCCAAAGTATTGTGCATGAAATTAAATAGCCCACGGACATGAAAAAAACAAAAAGTTGACAAATTAAGATAAATGTTACTAAAAACATGTTGAGCAACGTTCAAAAAAGACAAATTCTGCAGCTGTACGCAGCTGCATTACGAATTTATACTGCGCCCGAAAGCACGCAACACTTTTTTTCACTATTGCCTTTGTGGCTCTGAAAAAGAAGAAGAGCATTCACAGAAACTTTATTGTATAATAACTTCCATGTTTATCATCCGATTTTACTAAAATTTTCAAAAAACGTCCGCAAGTTCCTTATTTATTTTATCTTTTTACTTTTATTTAAAAAAAATTACGACTATAGCTTATATAAAGTTTTTTTACGATTTTCGGGGGCGGAAGTAGGCGTGGCCAAATTTTAAAACAAACTTGATCTGCGTGCAACAGATTCTAATGTGGTCACCAAATTTGGTAACTCTAGCTCTTATAGTCTCTGAGATCTGTTGTTTCACACGGACGGACGGACGGATAGACGGACAGACGGACAAGGCTAAATCGACTCGGCTGGTGATGCTGATCAAGAATATACATACTTTATGGGGTCGGAGATGCCTCCTTCTGCCTGTTACATACATTCTCGATTGGCACTAACTTATAATACCCTTGTACCCTATGGGTACCGGGTATAAACATTGTGAAAAGGGACAAAATATTTTATAAAAAGAAAAACGTTTTTAAGGCTTAATCGTGATCATATTTATATTAAAATTTATTCATACACAGACATTTTAAGACGAAAGTCTTATTATAATTTAAGTAATATTATTTTATTACTATAATTTTGTAAAGTCTTCAAGCTTCACCAGGTCAGCTAGGCAATTTCCAAATACTGTACACTAGTATACTGTATACTAATACTACGTAACTATAGGTTCTCAATATGGTCTAATCCCAGAATCAGTCCACCAAGCCCGAAAACTAAAATGTTCATTATTATCGTATTTTTGTGGGTATATATAAAAAACTTCAAGTCCAAATTAAAATTTTCCTAATGCAATGGTTACATAGCCTATCTTAGTGTATTCATGTAAAAATCGGCCAAAAAACTAAAAAATAAACCTACAATTTTGTATTTTTTGGTATTTTTAAGAGCTCTTTTATATTTAAATTTTCGCATGCAAAACATACGAAATGTTTGCACTTTTTCTACCAAATCTTCTCTTTGATATCTATTAAGTACCGAATAAGTTGCTTTTTAAGGAATTATGAATTTATTCATTGGAAAACTACAATATGTATGACAGTGAAATGTAGTGTGCGGCACAATAGGTTCACGGCGATTGCTTAAAAACCATACACTTTTTTGACTTCAAATAAGTTATTTATGCACTCTTTTATTCTTACCTTTCTTTTATATGTTGGATTTTGTATGCTTTATTCGCTAAAAATTGCAAATGAAATGAAAAATTAAAAAGTTACTTCCATTTTGTGTAGCTAGCGACACAATACATTATGAGCATTTATTTCGAAAATAGTAACTGTAACTGTAACTGTAACGAAATTATGCTTTGTGTCTTTTGAAAGTACACTTAAATACCTCTAAGCACAACACGTAATCTTACTATATATTTTTAAGAAAATATTACATTTTCATTTACAAAATCGTGCGAATTTGACGTGTGACACGTGGGATTAGCCCATATGTAAGATGAATTCTAGTGTAGGAGTCACCGTCATTTGGTCGCCTGTCATTGAACTCCGAGACTTTTGTCGCCTGGGTCGCTGCCCCCGCCTAGAAACGACCCTGAGCTGAGTGCAGGTTGCATTGCGCGTGCAGGCGACGCAAGTGTCGCAAACGTTTTTTTGTGGTAATCGTGATGATCGATTGTGTATTTTTTTTATTTGTTTACTTACCCTTAG
The DNA here is from genome assembly GCA_008042615.1 of Drosophila auraria. Lineage (NCBI taxonomy): Eukaryota > Metazoa > Arthropoda > Insecta > Diptera > Drosophilidae > Drosophila > Drosophila auraria. The sequence continues at coordinate 21,238 of VNJW01014039.1, read as the reverse complement.
AATGTTGCAGGCGCAATCTTAAGTCAACAAGACAGATTATTAAGTGAATTTATTGTCAATAAAGCTATGCGCGCATTGATTCTGCCCTATTGTTATTTTTGTAGTGGGTGGTGAACTTGATCAAGTTCATCAGTTAATATTTGTTGCTGCTACAAAAGTGTATATTTTGTTTAATTACTGTCAAAAAATGAAATAATGTAAAGAGACAAAAGAAGTGTTTAAAAAATGCTATAATAAATAAACGCGTCGTGGCAAACAAAAAGCAATAACAAAAACAACCAAGAACAAATATAATATACAAGCTTTGACTTAATTTCAGTGCGTTCAACCTAGGAGCGAGCGAGAGCGAGAGAGCTTTTCGCGCTGCATCGCTCGCTCTTCCTTCCTCTTGCCAAGGCAAAGTGGGCGAAAAAGAGAACGAGAGAGTGATGTGTGATGTGATTTTTATTTACAGTTGAAGGATTATGTGACTTTTACAAGGCAAGACAGAGACAGTGACACGAGATCGCAGTGTTTTTATTTTTCAACTGCAAAGGCAACAGTAAAACACCCAAACACCTGTATACACTGCGTTGTAAAAGTGTAACAAAAATTATAACTAGACGGCAAAATAATTGACAACACAGATCTGAGGAGAAAGAGAATAAGAGGGGGAGGACAATGCATGGAATTACGCACCTTTACCGCCAGCATGCAGTGGAAAAACAACTGAGCGGCGGCGAGGGCTGGTCTCGCCACATTTACCCTGGCTATGGCAGCAGTGCCGATGCCTCGTCGCAAGGCAGTCGCCTCTACAGCGTCGACTCCTCCAGCAGCTCTAGTTCTAATTCAAACAACTCCGGCGGCGGAGGAACTGGTGCAGCTGCAGCCGGCGAAGGCATGGGCGGTGTCACTGGCAGCGCCTACGCCCAGTGGCAGAGCGAACGTCACTCGCTGCCACAGGCTGTGCCCGATGCCAACAAGTCGCTGGCAAACCATAACCATAACAACTACCGCAACTCGCCCACGCACCACGCCCACCATCAGTTACAGCACCAACAGCAGCACGCCACCAGCGGCAGCCTGAAGCGGACGCCGTCCTCGAAGCGCAGCTTCCTGGAACGATCTCAGAGTCCGGCTATTTATGGCGTAAGTAAGCTATAGAGTCCAAGAGGAGGAACTTTCTTGACTATCTACAATTCTGTCTTAAGAATTCACCCTTTTCCAAAAAAGGCCTAATCCAAATTACAATCCCATCTTGCAGAGCATGCGTCGAAGTGCGGGTCCAGATTTTGGATCCCCGCCACCCACAGCCCCAGTGGGAGGCGGCGGATATTTTCCCCACGATCTCGACGATATCTACGAAAGCCAGGCGGACCATCAGTATTTCACCCACACAGGCGCCAGCGGACAGCCGCAACGGCCAACAGCCATCTCGATCTTCCATCGCGTGAGCGCCGCCCACAATTCGCTGGACGACTACAGCTTTGGAGGGGATTCCTCCCGCCAGTCGATTAACAGCACGGATAGCGGCACGGGCAGCGGACCCTTTCAGCGCCATCGCTTTGACAACTCGTCCTTTGCCAAGAGCCTCAGCGTAGAAGAAACGGAGCAGCAGCATTCGCCGCACAAGGAGGGTCACGGAAAGCATGGCAAGCACCACCATCATCATCACCATCACCACCACCACCACTCGATCCAAGAGATGCTCAAGCACTTCGGCAAGAAGATCCACGTTTGGCCCAGGAAGCACCACGACGCCCAGAGTGTCTGCACATCGCCGCAGAACGATCCGCAGGAGAATTTCCGCACCAGGTCCAAGAGTTTAGACGTGAACACGCTCAGTCGCCCCAATCGCATTCTGGACGACTGCGGGGCGACTTACAAGATCTACGATCGTATAGTCAAAGAAGGTAAAGGGTTTTTGGGATGGTTGGGCGGGTAGGTTGTGGTACTTGCTGTTCTGTTAGGTTTGCCCGTACTCTAATACTCTTAGCCTTGATTAATAGGACTAACTTGAATCTTATTCACTTTAAGGTGCTCATATGCGTCGTGCCTCAGCTGATTTGGAGAAACGTCGTGCTTCAGTAGGCGCGGCCGGTCGCGGGCTGCGAGGAGATGGCACGCTGGATCCACACCATGCAGCCATCCTCTTCAGAGACTCCAGAGGGGTAAGTTTCTCACTTCATTAATTAGAATTAGGAAATCACTGCAACTGTTTAAATCGAAAGCTATTATTAGATGTATCTAATATACTGTGTATACCCTTGCAGGGTATTATAATTTCAGACAAAAAATATGCAATGCAGTAAACGAGTCATTTCCGACCTTATAAAGTACATACATATGTACATATTGTTTAGCATCAACGGCCGAGTCGATTCAGCCATGTCCGTCTGTATGTCTGTTCGTTTCTACACAAACTAATCTCTAAGTTGTAGAGTTACCTGAATAAAGTGTTGCAGAAAGTCATCTTTATTTACAGTTAATATATAATTTAGAACGGGGTAGATCATACAGCTATATCATTTGGGTACCATAGAACCGGTAGGAAAATTAGTAGAAAAACCTTTTTACTCCCTTGTTTTTTAAGATATTTGTATCAACTTTCAGATATAACTATAACGTTTTACAGGGTTACGCCATTCTGCCCTTTTTAATCAATATTTTTTGTCTCTAAAAATTTAACATTTTCAAGAATAATTTAAGACTACGCCCTAATTCCAACTCAATGTAGTTCAGAAGCAATAGCTCTTTGAAGTGAGCGCTCTTGCACCAGCATTCTCTTGCAACGTTTTTTTCTTTTACGTTTTTCTTGAAACCACGTTTTCCAAACTGGTGTACACGATGTCCCAAGATCTACTAAACCGATTTGTTGACTCAAACGGAAGGACGGACAGACGGACATGGCTAAATTGACTCGGCTGGTGATGTTGATCAAGAATATATATACTTTATTGCGTCGGAGATGCATACTTCTGCCTGTTACATACATTATCGGTTTGTACGAAGTTATAATACCCTTTTAGTTGAATTAGGATTTTGTGAGGATTTGAAATACATCCGTCCACGCAGACCACTAGGTTAAAACAATTTGTTGCTACCGGGTATCTCACAGTCGAGCTTACTCGACTGTAGCTTTCTTACTTGTTTATTTTGCTGTTCCTTATCTCCTTGAAAGGGAAATCTCTTCGTTTTTTGATTTAAAGCTGTTAATAGTTTCATATATCTGTATTCCAATGTATTTCCCGTTTCTTGTTATGTTTGAACCTTTTAATTTTGCTTACATTATCTTGTTCCATCAACCCTTGACATGTCCCGATCCTCCTTTTTCCCCTGCTTACATAATTCCTCCCGGGGTCACCTGTTTCATTCTGTTCTTCGCTTCCACCTGTTGCATGAGTTCGTCGTGTCTTACTTTAGCTTAACTCTAGAAATATGAACATCGATTTCCTTCAAAGCAATCTTGAAACATATTTAGATATTTCTGTAGCATACTTTGAGGACTAGGGCCTCTGTCAATTTACACGCAGAATCTACATTTACATACATATGCACATGCATACTTATGGTACCTTCACATTACGTATACGTAATGTATAAATGATAATTTGTGATAAGACTTTCCAACTCTGGTGGGAAAAATTCATCTGACATTGGTGAAATACAAAAAGTTACTTAGTGAATCATTGCAAAAATCGAAAAGTCATGCTGATAACCGTTTATTAAGCAGAAGTAAGCAGTAGTTGCTTAACTCCCCTTACATTTTACCTTTTCCTCTGGGCTAATATAGATTGAACGCACCAATGTAAGGCCCCCAAGGTTGCAATAGGGGCCAATAAAAATATTGTTATTGTTAGCTTGGCGTCATTAGTTCTTTTGTTTATTTCGCACTCCACAACGTGGTCAGTCATTAGAAACAGGTTTATATCGATGGATATAGGATCATGGGATCCGTATTTAATTGCAGGTTGCAAGAGCTCGGGAATTTTTTTCTATAGTCTTTAATTCTCATAAGCACTGTCTGTGGTCTGACGTCAGCGGGCTTTGGGCTTTCTTTTTTCTATTCGCTCTGGTGTTATTGGTATGTGCCCGCTTATGATGATGATTAATTAGCAGCGTACTCTTCGTATGTCAAAAGTTCTCCTTTGCTGAGTCTCTTTCACTCTCTTTTTTTTCCGGACAAGGCCATAATCTTGCTGCACAGTTTGTTTTACTTATCGGACAAACAACAACAATACCAACAAACACTAAATGTATACAGAAGCTCTCTCTTTGCCTTTGGTGCGTACTTCGCACTGAGTCACTTGACTTCGATTGAGTGGGAATCGCATTGAGTGGGGTGCTCTTCTTCGCTTTTTTCTTCCTCCTGCAGTGGGCCTTCTTGGGCTTTTCGCTAGTGGATGCAGATAGCGCTCTCTCTCTTTCTCTCTCCCTCTCCCTCGTCGCATATGCTCAGGCTTCCCAACGGTGACCGTTTGTTTGTTTGCTTTAACGATTTAACGAATAAATGGAAATAATCGACCGTCATGCTGGTTGCCTCTTACCGTATACTCTATTTTTCGGGGCGGCAGGGTATCGAGGTTCACTCGCTCAGTTTGCCCGCCTCTTCTGCTTTGCGCGCTGAAACCCCACAAGGAGAGGCGCCTAAAAGATAAAGCAAGGCAAACAAGAGACGTAAGAGTAAACCGTTGGTCAAATAAAAGTTTATTTTTGTTGCAGTTAACCCAGATCTTTAATTTGCACTCAGAGAAAATTGCGAATTCGAATGTGTAAGTACACATTTTACCCGTTTAATGAGAGTGATGACGGATATCGAATAATATTGAAATCGAATTTCTGCAAATGCTAAAAATATTTTACTTTATAATAGACACAGCATGCTCTGTACTCTCTGCATCCAGAGAATGAAGTGATAATTAAGAAATGCATTGATATTTAAAAATATAAAAATTATCTTTAATCAGTATTTTGAATTAAAGTTAAAGAAATATATAAACGAATGAATTGTATTATATTTCCTTGAGCTGTATTTCTTTAGGTGTAGTTCAATGCAGAGTGTTGTCGTTTCGTTACATTTACATTTCAGCTTGTTGCTTGTGCGTTCTTATATTTGCTTAAGCTTTACTCTCTCGCGTTCTCCTAGACCACACAGTGGGATACTATACTCAAAATGAGGATAAATTGAAAATTAAAATTATGTTTTATACATTTGCTTGGTATTTATTGGATATACATACATAAAATTCTTTATAAAACTTTTCTGAATTCAACTGAAGATTTGTGGGAGCTCTGACAACCGACTACTTAGTTTGTCAGAGCCCCCACATATTTTCGCTTTCCTTGGTTAAATGTGAATTTCTTCTTTTTTTTTTCTATTCCTAAAACTATTAGATATTGTGATTGAATATCGAATACGGTTTTACTATCCAGATATTGAAACTGACAGAAAATAATAATAGACTTGATCCTCACTTCTGGGGTATAGTATCCCACTGTGGGCCAGGCAGCTCACACTCTCTCCCTCTCTCTGTGCGTTTTCTCTCGAATCTTCCGCTCTTTGTTGGTGGGGCGATCTCATGTGTGGGGCTGCGATGGGGGCTCGCGAAACTCTTAACCAGTTTAAGTTTACATTCGCGTGATCGCAGACGTGCCCTGGTAAAAAAAGGCGAAACCGAAGCGCAGCGGAAACGAAGAAGAGGAATAGTTTTGTGTCGTCATTGTTGATATATCCGTGTGCGTGTGTGTGCAGGTGTGCCCGAGTTAATGTATCGCCGCCGCTATTCCGCCTTCGAGTCAAGCACTCCCCGCGTGGGCGTGCTACCCTCTCCACCAGCTGCAGCTACATCTGCAGCAACAGCAACAAAGCCAGCGAAATTAAGCGTGCGCTTTGACCCAAATTTACCCAAAGATAATGACAGCAACAACAACCTGAGCAGCAGTGAAAATGCAAATGCGAATGCGACTTCGAAAAGCGGACGCAAGGCTCGCTCGCTGAGCAACTCGCCGCTGTATGAGCGGAAGAAACGTTACGGCCATTTGCCGTCGCTCATGTCATCGCAAGGCGGGCCGACGGCCAGCGCTAACTATCAGCTGTTGAATAGTGCAAATCTTCGCGATCTGGTTGACGGCCAACGCCACTCACGGCACGTAAGCCGGCGCGATGATACTCCGGGCCATAATAGCCATATTAGCCATAGCAACGGCAACATTAGCCATATTGGACAAAACAACGCAACAAGCAAAAGCAAGCCGCTTAAAGATGGCAACAAGTTAAAGGCAACCTTAACGGCGGCCATGTCGTCATCGCTGCTGCGTCGTAAGGCACACACCAATCACAGTCAGCAACAGCAACAGCAACAACAGCTACAAAAGCAACAACAGCTACAGCAGCAGCAGCAGCAGCAACTGCATCAACAACTGCAACAGCAACCGATGTACGGCAGCCACACAATTGGCAATGCTGCCCGTCATTCGCTAGGTCATTCACCTTCTGCCGCCGCCTCCGCCGCTGCTGCAGTGCAGCAGACGCTCGTCTATGAGCGACGGCGTGTGAGCAGCGCACACTCCTCGCCCCTCCGTACCCAGTCGCCGGTGCACCAGTGCCTACTGATGCGGCGGCGTAGCGATTACAGCGTAGAACAGATCGAGCAGTGGAAACGCCAGCAACAGTTGCTGCCTCGGTCCGGACGCAAGATCAGCGTGAGTTTTGGTTGAGGAAACACTGAAGGCACTGAAGACAAAGGGAAGATGCAGAGAGATTACCCATTGCACATTCTTGACAAGAGCAATGGTGGCGCTTTAATGGGCGCAAGCTTTTCTGCGCGCATTGCATTCGGATGAGTGTGCACTGACATTTAAATGTAAACCAAATAGGGGTGGGGGGTCAATATCTTTCAGGAACTAAGTATATATGTACATATAGTATGCGTGTCTCGGATATTTTTTTGGTCGGGTTCTCAAGATAGCTAAAAGTGGTCAAATTGGCGTAAATTGGCTATCAGCTAAGTGTGATTATTTTTAATCTCAATATCCCATCTGGTTTGAAGACAAAAGGCATGTGAACAGCGCACAACAGTCACCAATATTTCTAGGTGTTTCTAGAACAGCGTGACCCCAGCTCCAACACGCAAGTCTGCAAGTTTCTCTTACCAGGCTCTGCCGGCACACATACAGTATACGTACAATGTTTACATTCCACTACAAATGTAAATCTAGCCCTTTTTATCGTTAAAAACCTATTTCAGTTATAGCCATTTGTTAGGCAATTTAAAAAAAAATACTTTTTTTCTCATCTAGCCCTACGTTTAATGTCTTATAGCTGTGATAATGTCAGTATATAAACAGAGTTCAAGACAAAAACAATTTCTAGTAGGAAATTATTTGAAATTAAAATAATTTAACTGTGAATGGATAAATTTTTAAAATTGGGCTAAACTTAATAAGTGAAGATCCTACACTCAGTTGTAGTAATTCATAATAAGCACGTTACAAATTAAAAACAAATTTCCCTGAATCAATTTGATGTACGAATTTCTTCCTGTGTGCAGACTTTTCTTGACCCCATTAGCTTGCGAGCGCAGCGGGAGGTTGGGCGCGTGAGAGCAAATAGAAGCGTTTAGGCTAAGACAAAATTGGCCTGTGTACATTCGTTTGTGAGAGTAATTTTTCAATTCCCTTATCTGATACGAGGCCTCCTCCCAGATTCCCTCGTCCCTCACTAATGTGTCACAATTCCACAATTGCACGTTTCAATGTTAATTCAAAGCAACTCGAACGAGCGGATAGCGCCCCTTCTCATATATATTTTATTGGAGTTTGATTTGTTTTGTTTTCCTTGGGTTTTATCTGTGATTTCGCTTGCTGATTAAAATATAACACGTATGAGAACTATATCAGGGCAATTTAAGCTACTATTTACGAATTGTTCCCCTCTTGTTTACTTTGGCTATCATATTTTTCTCTTCACATTTTGTGTTTTAAACTCAACAATTTTCAATCATAGTGACCCATATAGAAAATCGGAATATAAGTGGGCTTGTGAAGAAGAATATAGGCGGAATTTGTAGGGAAACGAGGTGTAAACTATTCTCTAACTAAATAAGTTGCGCAACGCTTTACGTATATTCATTTTACGGCTTTTCAAGTTAGCTCGCTTATTTTGTTAACGATAGTTTACGGCGCAGAGGCTTATGTTAATAACAGCTATAATAATGGGTATGAATAATTTATTATTAACCAAACATTTTCCCCTTTTATTCCAGTTACCCGTCGCCGATCCGTTCCTAGAGAAAGTAAATCTATCTGATTTCGGTAAGTTTTTAAACAGCCCCCTCAAGTGGCACCCAGTTCACTCTGCCCCTTCCCCCTGAGAATATAAAATAAATGTTTAATTTAAATAAATTAGCAAACACACTTGGCATTCAATCAAGAGTCGGCCTCTGATGCCATTCTGTGGGCACACGACGCCATCGCCAGAACTAATAGAATAGAAAACCCACCCGGTGGTATATATAGATATATGATTCAAGAAGAAGATAACCCATGGAATCGAAGTCATAATTCACAGGGATTATGGTAGGAGGAGTGGCCGATCCACTTGTTGACGTGGGCGTTCTAAAATGGGATACAGAACATAATCGTTATGGAAAGATACGATACATATTATACTTTTCTATGTTCCTGCACATATTGGTAGACGAAAGATCCTAACGTGGGCCGACCAAACACACCCCCAATGTTTTTATTCGCTTTTTCCGTTTTTTTAGTTCAGTACCAATGCTAATTATAAGTTCCAAGTACGCCAAAGATCTCTCGGGGAAAAGAGACGTGAACGTGGTGATTGCGGATAGAGGATGGATAAGAGGATCGTCTGGTGAGAGGAGAAAAATAGTGCATGTAATTTGTTGGCAGTTTCAGACGTTTCATGATCCTCATTACCGTCAATTCCCAACCGATCCGATCCAAACCGATCTCTCACCGAAGATTATATTCAATTTATAGAATATAGTGTGCTCTGTGAGAACTTTTCGGTTTCGTTTTAGCGATTTCTGCTCTGCTCAGAGCGTTTTTCCCATTTTGTATTTTGTTCTATCTGCGAGTATCTTTTGTTTGTTTTTGCGCTTTTCCCTAACGAAAATCTTTTCCGACCGAAGAGTAGGACCGCGAGGAAGAGGGAGAAGAGAACATCAGCACATAGACTGCAGATCAGTTTATGATAAAATTTCGAATCGTTTAGAACGTCGCCAACGAAAGACGGGCAGACTACAAAAATTCGACGATTTTCCGTGTGTCTTACGGTTTTTGTACGGAATTATTATTGGCAGCGGAAAAAAGCTGGGCCGCGCCGTTCTGTCCGCGCTATATGTGTCGTCTATATGTGCCGAAGTTTTTGAGTGATTATGGATAATACTTACCAAAAGCCAAATATTCGAATTGACCAACTGCCAGGCAGGCAAAGTCGACCCCTCGAAGGTCTCCTTTGCCTCTTCTGTCTCTTAGTCACACGTCAGGAATTTTCGAAAAGCGCCGCCACGCCAACAGCAATTGAACCGAGCCATTACCTCGTCGCACCTACCTTCTAGTACCTAGCACTTTGTGTCCAATGCCACCCACTGTGGAAATGGATTTTCAATTGTTTTAACACCGCACAAACACACATAGCCACAAAGAAATAGAATAATCAACAAAACCTGACAACACCAAGGAGCATTTCAATTAACTCGTGTGGCCCATGGTCCGCTGTCAAAAGAATCGCAAAACACAGAAGCGTAGAAACGTAGAATTGGAATCAATAAAAGATATACATACATATGTACATATACATACCTTTGCATGCAGACTAATGTTTATATATGAATGAATAAGGCATTGGAAAACCAATCAAAACAGCAACAACCTCCGACAATACAGATAGGCCGAGAGAGATAGAGAGCCAGCGTGGTATGATGCGAAAGAAGGAATAATCTCCTTATCCGCTATACTCCCCAGCATTTATGCCCTGGCAACTAACTGGACTAATTTCCATTTATTAAACAATATTCAAAGGCTTACACATCTTTAGGCGGAAAATCTTTTTGCTGTCTGCTTTTAGTTCTAAATACTTTAATATTTATTTTAATGTACACAAGAATGTATATAGTTTTCCTGCTTTAGCTTTCTGGCTTTAGTTTTTTTTTTCAATATTATTTGTTCTATCCAAACTTTCTTTTTGTCATTGTTGTTATCTTACGGGTGGGATCAACCGGGTAATTTGTAAGGAATACTCGCTAGCGTGTTAATGATCGAATTAAGAAGCTTTTTTTTGTTGCCGATGGATAATATTTAAAATAGAAAAATTCTTCATGGGCATTTCCCATCTTCGCGAGCACACGTTCTTTCGCTTCTGGCTATAAAACTACCCTTAAAAGTATGTTTTCTCTTTGTTTTTATTTTTACGTTAATACTATTAACAATATTAGATCTACGCATGGTGCAAAATGTAGCCTCAACACTTATTTTTAATTGGGAAAAAACCTGCCCTCGCAATCACATAAAAAACGGAAGTGGTCCTCGGCGAATTAGCTAAATAAAAACAATTGCGTTTAAAAAAAACGATGTAGCTTAATTTAAAGACCTCACGTTCAAAATTAAAAAAAAAAAAATTATTGAAAACATCGTAATTGTATCGCAAACACTTTAAAAATCAATATAAAATAAACGACTTGATTGATTGTTATGCAAATAAAAAAAATTTAGTCCTACGTTTAATTTGTTACACACGCAGTGAGTTGTCAAACAGTTAAATATAGCTGTGATTATATTAATATATAATCAGAGTTCAAGACAAAAACAATTTTTAGTGGGAGATAAAATGAAAATAATTAAATGGATATCTTTAAAAAATTGGGCAAAGTCTAAAGACTTTTAAAATAAATTTAAGGCAACAAATGTTGCTTGAAATAAGCTTAGCTAGAACCGTTCCGTTCAGCTTGCAGACATACATACCTACATATATACAGACTCAGTATTCAACACTGAATATCAGTTAGGGAGACTAAACGTGTATTTTGGTTTTTAGGTGTAAGTATATCTTAAATAGAGACCTGCATGAATACATTCAAATGAGCAAATGAATCATTCAATCCAAAAAGGGGTACACTATTTTACAGAACATCTCCAAAAATAATGTAGTATTTACCATATCTGGCGTATTGGCAATTCTGCAGCGTTTTTCGGTTGTGAGGTTTTTAGCAACCGAAAAGGCCCTTTCGGAAGCTGCACTGCTAGCTTCTTCGATTCATTGTCAACTGTTATATCAAGATCATTTGTGTTTAGCTAGATTGGATGTGCTTTTATCGAACTTGTAAATGTTTGTGCACTTGTTGCAACTACATCTGTTATCTCTACTTTTTATCGACTATCCGCGAAAAGGTCTCCCAAACCTTGCTTCGACCTTTTGGAACATATGGCTTTAGTACAGCTATTTTGGACTTAACATCAGCAGCGTACTTCTTGAAGTCATTCACGAATTCATGATACCGATTGGGATTACCCAACAATGATTTCTGGTTTTATTTCAGCTAAAATACATAATTTATAATTTGTTGAACATTTTAAAATTTATTTAAGTGAACTTGTGTACATCGACTTAAATATTTGTAGCACTCATTTGAACAGTTGTATATTTTGTTTTATTTACTGTACACCTTGTGACGTTCGGAATAGGATTTATATTCATACCCGAAATATAAAACTTTTACTGTCACTCACTTTCAGTGAGTATACTGTACAGTATAGAATGAGTAAAGTATTTTTGAGAACACCAGACTACTGTACAGTACTGTATACTTAAAAATGAATGTATTCATGCATGTCTCTAATCTTAAACATAATTGAGACGGCATAAGCAAAGTTTTCCTTAAAAAAAAATTGGTAGATCATAAAACCAATATACCCATTCCCAAAAATTAAAATTCGATTTCTCCTAGCAAACACATAATTAGTTCTATCCCACGTTTTTTTTTGGATACCCTTGCAGAGGGTATTTTAATTTTGCCATGATATTTGCAATGCAGTGAAGGAGGCATCTCCGACCCCATAAAGTATATATACTTATATTCTTGATCAGCATACTAGCCGAGTCCATCAGACATGTCCATCTGTCTATCTGTCTGTTAGTCGGTTTCTACGCGAACTAGTCTCAGTTTTTGAGCTATCGGGCTGAAATTTTTAGCATAGTCTTATTTCTTTAGCACGCAGTATACTTGTCGGAACGAAATCGGACCACTATATCTTATAGCTGCCATAGGGATGATGGCGAAATTTATGTAAAAACATTTTTAACTTTTTTGTTTTTCAACGTAAATAAATCAATTCCAACTATATCATATAGCTTCAATAGAAACGATCGGTCGATTTAATTGAAAATGTAAAATTCTACATGTAAAATGTAAAATTCTACATGTAAAATGTAAAATTCTACATGTAAAATGTAAGATTTTTTTCAACTGTAACCAAAATGAATAGATTTTCAATAATCCAATTGCAGACTGCAAGGGTATACAAATTTCGGTTTACCGAAGATAGCTTTCTTTCTTGTTTTCATCGTATTTCTATAAGTTTCGAGATAAAGCAGATTTTACGGTTTTAGAATTACGGTTTTAAATTTATTAGGATCGGACAACTATATCATATAGCTGCCATAGGAGCGGTCGGTCGATTTATATGAAAGTGTACAATTCTAAATGTAAAATGTGTAGGTAAATGTTATACAAGTTTACAAAGTTCGATATTTTTCAATTTTACCAATATGGATCGATTTTCAATGATACAATTGCAGTCTGCAAGGGTATAAAAACTTCGGTTTACCGATGTAAGCTTTTTTTTACCCATAGGGTACAAGGGTAATATAAGTTAGTGCCAATCGAGAATGCATGTAACAGGCAGAAGGAGGCATCTCCGACCCCATAAAGTATATATATTCTTGATCAGCATCACCAGCCGAGTCGATTTAGCCATGTCCGTCTGTCCGTCCGTCCGTCCGTCCGTCTGTCCGTCCGTGTGAAACAACAGATCTCAGAGACTATAAGAGCTAGAGTTACCAAATTTGGTGACAACATTGGAATCTATTGCACGCAGATCAAGTTTGTTTTAAAATTTGGCCACGCCCACTTTCGCCCCCGAAAATAATAAAAAACGGTATATTAGCTATAGGCGTGATTTTCGACTTAAAGTAAATAGATAGACTTAATAAGTAGGCAATTGGGGACGTGTTCTGAAAATTTGAGTAAAATCAGATGATAAACATAGAAGTTATTAAACAATAAAGTTTTTGAGAGAAAGAGAGAGAGAGAGAGCGCACTGCTTAGGAAAAACTTCGCGTGTCTGAGCACTTAGCTTTTGGGTGGCAGTAGCGAAAGAAAGTTGCGTGCTTTCGAGCGCAGTATTAATTCGTAATGCAGCTGCGGACAACTGCAGAATTAGTCTTTTTTGAACGTTGCTTAACATGTTTTTAGTAACATTTGACTTTATTTGTCAACTTTTTGTTTTTTCATGTCCGTGTGATATTTAATTTCACTGCCAATACTTTGGGTACCAAGTATCTCACAGTCGGTCACTCGACTGTAGCTTTCTCACTTGTTTTTTATAGACTTATAGTACTAGCGGCCAGGGCCATTACACGATATTATGTTTCTTATGTACGTATGTATATGATCCTCGTCTACCTAAAAAAAACAAAATTAGGCAAATTTAGACTGGTCTTAAACAATTTTTTTTTTCTTAAATGGTTTTAACTAACACAACTAAAAACAAGGATTATCTCGATAAGGTTTAATGGTGATGGAATAAATATGTGGGCATGGAGTATGGGACATGGAATAATTTGATTAAAAATTACGACTATATCATCGATCGCTAATTAGAGAATCTAGGAAAATCGACTAAATCTCTGTTTTTATAAATCAACATTTTAAACGCCACCGGTAGAGTTTGTTTTAATTTAATTAAAATCAGTCGAAATGTTTTGGTGAAATATCCAAAACAAGGGCTTACAAACTTTGACTCTGAAGTTAGCTTCCTTATTTTTTTATTATACCCGGTACCCATAGGGTACAAGGGTATTATAAGTTAGTGCCAACCGAGAATGTATGTAACAGGCAGAAGGAGGCGTCTCCGACCCCATAAAGTATATATATTCTTGATCAGCATCACCAGCCGAGTTGATTTAGCCATGTCCGTCTGTCCGTCTGTCCGTCTGTCCGTCTCTCCGTCTGTCCGTCTGTCTGACCGTGTGAAACAACAGATCTCAGAGACTATAAGAGCTAGAGTTACCAAATTTGATGACAACATTGGAATCTGTTGCACGCAGATCAAGTTTGTTTTAAAATTTGGCCACCGCCCTCGAATTTCGACAAAAACTTTATATATGCAATAGTCGTAATTTTTGGCCTAAAGTAAATAGATAAAATAAATAAGTAGGCATTTGCGGACGTTTTCTGAAAATTTGAGTAAAATCGGATGATAAACATGGAAGTTATTAAACAATAGTTTCTTCTCTTGAGCCACAACGGCAGTAGCGAAAAAAAGTGTTGCGTGCTTTCGGGCGCAGTATTAATTCGTAATGAATTTGTCTCTTTTAAACTTTGCTCAACCTGTTTTTGGCAACATTTGTCTTTATTTGTCAATATTTTGTTTTTTCCATGTCTGTGTGTTATTTAATTTCACGTACTTTGGGTACCGGGTATCTCACAGTCGGTCACACTCGACTGTAGCTTTCTCACTTGTTTTTAATATAGCTTGGAGTCTATATTTTAAATTCTTTAATTGTATTATTATTTATTTAATTATTTATTATCCATTGATTTATCATAATTCATAAATAAAATCCCTGCACTAGAGACGTCTGACGAAAGTAATCCAAAAATTATAAACAACTTTAGGATTTCCCAAAAAGATGTCCAAATGTACTCTCGCCAAAGAGTAATAAGGCAAATATATCGCCATAAGCATTCGAGATTTCAGTGTTCAGGTCGGTTCGCATTGGTTAATTAATTTCTTGGCAAAGCTGTCTGTCCCAATATCCGTTGTGCCGCTAAAACGGCTCCGACAAATGCTGAAAACTGTTAGTGTGTGCTGTTTGACTTGCATTTATCAGGCCTCTGGCAATTCAGATCTGCTACCATTCCTGTCATTATATATATTTGTGTGTGGCATTTAGTTTATGATTAACACCTTTTGGCCCCGCCTCAATATTTATTTGTTTACATACTGTACACAGAACCGACTAAAACTTGCCCGCCCTCCTCTTTCTGGTTTTCTTATTGTCTCGATGAGAATTTAAATTGAAATAATATTTATTGTTGAACAATTCGGTGAATCTATTCTTGTGTGTTTTGCGTGCCTGTAGCTGCTTCTGTCTCTTTTGTCGTACGCTAAATTTATTTTAATTAAAAATGTCTTAATTTAATTTATCGAAACGCGCGCGTCTGTAATTTATGGTATTCAATTGCTTGGTCGGCCCATATCGCCAAGGGTTCTTCGGTTTGGGTTCAGTTACGATCACTGTACATATTTAGCTTAATTAGCCCAACTAGACGCAGTGAGAAGCGCGTAGAGCGGCGGCGTCTGTTAGCGGACTGTTAGTGGCCTGTTAGGTAGATGGTTGCCCAATTAGACGAGCAAACCAATTAGCAGAGCAAATCGAGTCTCCCAGTTAATTGTTAGCGCCCACAGACCTCAGGCAACACCAGATCAGATCGGATCGGATCAGACTAGCGTAATGAAACACTGAGAATTCGAAACGGAGCATCCAGAAAAGTGTGAACCGCCAACAGCCCAAAAAGCCAGAACGCATGTTACAGTTGCACTTTTACTCGAATCATGCGGGTCGTCTGGTGCTCGGCGGTGGCAACGGTCGCCCGGCCGACGTCCTTTGCTACCCATTGGAAAGCATAAAAGAGTTCGAGCAGATCTCTGAGGCCTGGAAGCGTCTATTAGCCGAGCTGCTCAAGAAAGGTGCCCCATTAATAATTAGCAGTTCAACCACACCTATCTGTCTTATTTCGGCATTGATCATTTCAACTAAATATCACTTTTATTCTTGTTTTTGCAGAGGAGGACGACTCACAGATCTTTGTGAAGTTCTTTCGCTTTCACAAGTGCTATGATCTGATACCCACCTCCGCCAAATTGGTTGTCTTCGACACACAGTTGCTCGTGAAGAAGGCCTTCTACGCCCTGGTCTACAACGGCGTGCGCGCAGCACCGCTCTGGAACTCGGAAAAGCAGCAGTTTGTAGGCATGCTGACCATCACTGACTTTATCAAGATCCTGCAAATGTATTACAAGTCGCCCAATGCGTCCATGGAACAGCTGGAGGAGCATAAACTGGACACGTGGCGAAGTAAGTAGTTCTCTCCTCTCTAGAAAGAACCAAGGCTAAAGTGACTTAATTGGCTTTCGGCTTTCAGGTGTACTGCACAACCAGGTGATGCCGTTGGTCAGCATCGGGCCGGATGCCTCCCTCTACGACGCCATAAAAATTCTCATTCACAGCCGCATTCATCGCCTGCCCGTCATCGATCCGGCGACCGGCAATGTCCTCTACATCTTGACACATAAACGCATTCTGAGGTTCCTCTTTCTATACGTAAGTCCTAGCCCTGTTTCGCCCGCTATCCTGACAGGATACTAAATGAGTTGTAACCTCGTGCAGATTAATGAATTACCAAAGCCCGCTTACATGCAAAGGAGTTTGCGCGAACTGAAGATTGGCACCTACAACAATATCGAGACCGCCGACGAGACGACGAGCATTATCACGGCGCTTAAGAAGTTTGTGGAGCGACGCGTATCGGCGCTCCCACTGGTGGATGCCGAGGGACGACTCGTCGACATCTATGCAAAGTTTGATGTGATTGTAAGTAGTCCACAATAATAACGTGAAAAGTAGGCTGATATTATATATTCTTGCTGCCCTTAGAATCTCGCCGCCGAGAAAACCTACAACGATCTCGATGTGTCGCTGCGCAAAGCCAATGAGCATCGCAACGAATGGTTCGAGGGCGTTCAGAAGTGTAATCTGGATGAGTCGCTCTATACGATCATGGAGCGCATCGTCCGCGCTGAGGTGCATCGCTTAGTGGTGGTCGACGAGCAGCGAAAAGTAATCGGCATCATTTCACTTTCGGACATCCTGCTCTATCTAGTGCTGCGGCCCAGCGGCGAGGGCGTGGGCGGCTCAGAGAGCTCGTTACGCGCATCCGATCCCGTCCTGCTGCGCAAGGTGGCCGAGGTGGAAATACCAGCCACAGCGACTACGACAACGCCCCCGCCTCGCAGTCCGTCCGCCGGATCCGGCAATCGAAGCTTGATTGAGGACATACCCGAGGAGGAGCCGACGATGTCGACGGCGCCTGCGTCCAAGAGCGACGACAATGACAGTGATAACAACAAGTCTGCCAGTGAGGATAAGGCCAACAACAATCGGCTCGAGACGACAACGGCGCCAACAGCTAATGGGGATAGCGGCAACAGCCCCGTGGAAGTGTCCTTTGCCGATGAAGCGCATGAAGAGGAAGAAGCCGCCGACCATGTCGAGCGCAGCAATTGTGATGATGACCAGGAGGATGACGAAGAGGTGCTGACGGAGATAGAGCGCAAAAAGGCAACCGCCGCAGCGAGAGTATCCGAAGAGGACGAGGATGGCCTAAGCAGCGCCGTCTCCGCCGCCTCCGCCTTGGGGCAGTCACTGGCGACGCCCGCGTCGCGAGAGATGGCGCTGGTTAGTGAATAAACCATTAATTTGAACACAAGCTAAACTGATACAGCTACAGCAAGGGAAACAGAAACAGAAACAGTTAAAGAAACGGAAACAAACGCTAAAACAATAACTAAGAAAACCCAAAACAACAATAATGATAAAGCAAAGAAAATTATATTTGAATATTACTAGTTGTTAAGGATATATTATTATTACAATTATGAAATATTATGTATTTTACAACAAGCAACTAAAAGCAAAACAAAAACAAAACCAAACGCTGTTAACAAGATGTTTATATATACACAACACACACACACAAAGGTAAACAAAAACAAAACAAATTACATTAGAAGGTCTTTAAATTTTAAACAATGTAATTGATTATTATTATATGATAGTACAGTACAAGTCAAAAATTGTGTTTTTTTGTGATTTTTGGTATGCATTTTATTGTCGCTATCTACGATGCGTGAATGTTTTTATACCCTTGCACGGGGTATTATGGCTTGAATCAGAAGTTTGTATCGCGGGTAAGGAGACAAAAGGGATCATATCATTCTTGATCAGTATCAACAGCTGAGTCTATCTAGCCATGTCCGTTTCCATTGTCCGTCTGTCCGTTTCTACACAAACTACTCTCGGACTCTCTCAGCTTTATAGTAAGCTTAATGAAACTTTGCAGGTACTATACGTATATGTAAATATGTCGGGATATGACATATATATCTTAGGATATATGGTTGTCTGATCCTTAAGATATGGTGGATCCGGCTGGTCCCGACATACATATATACTACCTGCAAAGTTTAATTAAATATAAATAAGTTCATCTACACCAAGTTATTGCAATTTTGAATGATTTTTGAGTTATGGAATTTTTTCAGGTCCATGAAATGTCCTTGGTTAAAAAATGGATTAAATGGTATAAATACGGATAAATCGAGTAAACAACTATCGAATAGATCGCAGAGAAGAAACCAAAAAATATTGAACAAAGGCTATAAGTCCACAAGAAAGAAAACTTACTTTTGCAAACCGAGAACGTATGTAACAGGCAGAAGGAGGCATCTCAGACCCCATTAATTATATACTTTTGATCAGCATCACCAGCCGTATGAGCAAATACATCTAAGTGACTATAAGAGCTAAGGCTACCAAATTTGGGGACAATTATAATCTCTTGCAGATTAAGATTGCTTTTAAATTCAGGCACGCCCACTTCTGCCCCCGAATATCATGCAAAACGTGTAACTAGCCATTGTAGTGAATTTCGGTCTAATGTATATTTAATAATAATATAATATAATAAAATACATTTGTATTTGAAATAAATACTTTCCTTTAAACATGGAAGTTATTAAGTTTCTGTGTATGCTTCTTATGTGCTGAAAGTACCGATGCGTGCTGCTCAACATGTTCCTAGCAGCATTTGTATTTTTTTAGGTGTTGTGTTCAGTCTCAGCAATATGTACAGTGACTCCATCGCGTAATCGGACAAGCACCTTCCTATAATAAAGGTGCTCTAACAGTATACAAAATGGGCCGAATAAATTTTTTTAAATTTTGTTATGTAAAATACACATTTACATCTCTCCAATACAAAAGAAAGAAAGAAATTTTCGATAATAACCCAAAATTTTGAAACAAATAGAAATTTATATCTATATTTGGCGCTCAACGAATAATCGGACAAAACCAATATGAACACCAAATACTGTTTTTTTTTTGTCCTGAAATTCGCTGCAAACTTTGGGTTTTTTCATTGCGTTCTGTTTATTATCGAGATTAGGAGCAGAAAACATCATTTTGATATTAGCAAGTGGGAAAGCTACAGTCGAGTATGACCGACTGTGAGATACCCGGTGCCCAAAGCATTGTGGGTGAAATTAAACAACCCATTAACATGGAAAAAAGAAAATGTTGACATGTTAACATGTTTTTAGCAACAATTGTCTTCATTTGTCAACTTTTTCTTTTTTCCATGTCCATGTGCTATTTAGCTTCACCCACAATGCTTTGTTTACCGGGTATCTCACAGTCGAGCACTGTAGATTTCTTACTTGTTTTTTATTTCATTGTTATAAACAGCGTTTTAAGTAAATTCTTACACAAAATCTGCGAATCAAGATCAAAATCAAGAGGCCCGCACTTTTTGAATTGTCGGGGAAAGGTCTCGGTTGTGGACACAGTTTTGACCAATTGCATATCATACAAACATATGTGTACCAATTTAAAGCTTGACGTATTATCTAACTATCGGCATAGAACTAAATTAATTTCTTCATTCAGAAAAATGTTATTAAGAATTTAGTGAATAAATTTTTTTCGAGAAAAAATTATAGGTTTTGTTGTGGAAAATCCGCTTAAAATTAAAAACATGAAAGAAATTCGCAAAAAATAACGAGAAATTGAAATTTTGTTAATTTAAAGAAAATTTATATATTCATAAAAAAAGAAGGATGACACATTTTTTAACATCCATCGTCGGAATGCTTGCAAGTAAAGTTATTGTCTAGTTTCGATGTCAAGCTCAAAGCTGTGACTTATGTACAGTGGCTTAAATGTTATTATTTTGTACTTAATAAACATACCATACACAACAATATAAAGCAGTATATAAGTGTGTAAAAAAAAAATCAATAGTATGACGTCAATCGGGCCTAAACGAAAATTTTTCTAAAAACAGCACAACAAATTTTGTGCATTTATTTTGGTAAAAGCCAAAAACAATTCACAAATTTCAATGACCACACTACAAGGAAAACGAAACAACAAAATGTTCTCCCCTATAAATTTAAATTGGCGCCAAGCGTCCACTCAAGTTCTCGCTGACTGGCCGAAACAGCTGTGTCGGCGCATCGCTGCGATTGGCAGACTTACACGTGCAGTTGGAAATTTTGTTTTCTTTTGCGCCTCAAACAGCGAGAGTGCATCCCAGCCAGAATGAACCGCTTTGAGATTCGGGAGGTACCCGGCAAGGTAAGATTACTATTAGTTTTATTATTGGTTAGTTTACTTATTCATTTCGCAGGGGCGTGCCATGATCGCCACAAAGAATTTTGCGGCCGATGAGGTGATCTTTGAGGAGGAGCCGTTTGTGTCCAGACAGTTCTCGTGGAACTTGGCCTACGGCTATGCCGCCTGCGATCATTGCATGCGCCCGCTGGAAACAGTGCTGGAGAACGTTCGTCGACTGGCCAGCGATTCGAAGGTGGAGGTCCCTCTGCTGCAGTACGATCCCACGGCCACTTGGGTTGCCCAGTTCACCCAGTGCCCGCGCTGCAAAGTGCCCTACTGCTCCGAGGACTGCCGGATGGAGGCCCACAAGCGTTATCATCGCGAAGCCTGTATGGGCGCATTCCGCTCCGACGACACACATCCTATTAACGTGCTCAACGAGACGTGGAAAAAGATGCATTACCCGCCGGAAACGGGCAGCATTATGTTGATTGTGCGTCTGATGGCCCTGTACAAGCAGAGCGCCAAGAAGTCGGAGTTCCTTGAACAGCTTCA
>VNJW01014023.1:59672-104658 GCA_008042615.1 Drosophila auraria | reverse complement strand
GTTGAAAAACAGAGAAATTAAAAATTTTTGTACATTAATTTCGCCATCATTCCTATGGCAGCTATAGGATATAGTGGTCCGATTTCGGCCGTTCCGACATATATACTGCGTGCTAAAGAAATAAGACTATGCTGAAAATTTCAGCCCGATAGCTCAAAAACTGAGAGACTAGTTCGCGTAGAAACCGACAGACAGACAGACAGACGGACAGACAGACAGACGGACAGACAGACAGACGGACATGGCAAGATCGACTCGGCTGGTGATGCTGATCAAGAATATATATACTTTATGGGGTCTGAGATGCCTCCTTCACTGCGTTGCAAATATCATGGCAAAATTATAATACCCTCTGCAAGGGTATAATTACTATCCCTTCCTGAACTTTATAAAGAAGTTAAAATCTTCTTCCGCCACACAGTAATGAATAGTAATCTCTTACCATAGTTTACCCAGCCAGGTCGCACATGGCCCAGCATGCTTCGCGATATTAGTCGCAATGCTAACAATTATGTTTGTCCAGTCCGTGCACGTGCACCTCAATGATAAGATAAGCCATGTGCCTAAGGTTCCGACTATAATACCTGTCAGCAGTCCGCTGGGCTCGCTGAACTCTGGCCAGAGCCCTTTGCTGCGCACTTGGTTTTCGTGGTGCCCCTGGGGCGGTCATAAACCCAAGCCAAATCAGACGCAAAAAAAAGTAAACACGGAAGTGATCTAAAATAGGGAGTGGGGAGGGCCCCTCGAATAAGTTAGCAAATGTTTGTAGTGTGTTTTTTATTAGCCTAACATTGTTACTTGCCATATTGGTTGACTAATTTTGCTGATAATCTATTCCCCGCCTCTTTCCGTTCCAGGTGAGTTACACGAAACCCCGAAAACTGGCCCTTTTTTGAGAATAAGTCGAGGAACTCATTTGGTATGCCAACGAAACCGAGGAGCGGCCCGGCTGGGAATCATTAATTTCTTGTGCCGCAGGTGCCAGCGTCAGTGCCTGTGGGCCACTTACCGTTCTATTCTGATTGGAAATATCTGGGATCCGTTTGAGCCTGTTTTTCTAAGTGCGTTAGGTTATGGTTCTTGTGGCAGGTAGAGAAGGCTGAGAGAGACCTGAAAAGGGTTTCTCTGGGCCTGGCTTGATGAATGAACTGTCAGTCCATAGCCTACATAGCCTCCCTTTTTATTTGTATTTTCTTAGAGGTACCTGTTGTAGGATTGGAAGTCATCTTATTGCTCTAGAGAGTTTAAGCAGGTTCTCGGGGGTTTAAAAAGTTGGTCAACGTTTTCTGTTGGGTAATTTTCCAAGAATTAAGAGTTGTAGATAGAATTATTTATCCAAATAATGAGTAGAATTATGAATTTTCTTTAGTATTTATTTGTTTATCAAAATATAAACCAACTTACCCAAAAACCCCTGCCACATAAGCCTCAAAAGTAAGCCCAAAAAGTGTCATTCCACTCTACTTAAAAAAGGAATTAAAAACAAAAATATTTGTGGAAAAAAATAAGAAGAAAATGGCGTTGGCCAAAATAAATAAGAACCTCAAAAACTCAGCCAAAGTCGAGCAAAAAAAAAATAAAGAAAAAAGGTAATGCGAAGAAAAACAAGCTTAATGTGTGGGAAAAGGCAGAAATAATATGGCCATCTCCCTCCGACGATCGACCAAGTGACTTGGAATCGGACTCGGACTCCTCCTTCTCCACTCGGACTACGAACCGCGAACTGCCTGGTCGATGCCACGAATCTAGGTTATTACGCCGAAAATAATTAAAAATACAATAAACCCTGGGCAGAGAACAGAGAAAAAATAAAAAAATAAAAAAAATAAAGAACGAAGCGGGCCCAAAAGAGACCCCGAAATTTCGTAAATCAAGCAAAAATATTACAAAAGAAGTCGCTGCCTTAACGCTTTCTTGGCTCTCGTCTTTGTCTTGGCCAAAAAAAAAAATTATTCATACCTCTTACACGTGTTTCAAGTTCATTGCCAAATTTCAGGCACGACCACTGGGCAACGAAAAGAGATGGCCTCTGTGAGGTATATAGAGACGGAGATATGGCACTTTTGTACAGAAATCTTTTGTTGGCGGTTTCTCTTTGCCTTTGGTTTTCGCTTTTCTGGTTTGGCTTACGATTCCATTCCGTCCGAGCTGAGTTGGCCGAAAGCGATTTCTGGTCTCCAGGTCTCTGTCTCTGTCTCGGTCTCCTGGTCTCCGGGACTGACTGACTGACTGACCGAGCTAGGGAAACTGCTGATCTGGCAAGAAGATACCTAAACCAAGCATGTATTTCAACATCAGATGGCTTATGTAGATTCGAGAGTCCAAGAATGGCTTGCTAGTCCAAGCCGAAAGGGATTGGGTTAGGCAATAGCTGTGAGGCTTCCAAAGAGATTGAAGAGAAAGGGTTTATGTTTAAATAGAAAGCCAGAACTAATCATGGAAAGAAATTCAAGTTGGGAATTTAAGGAATAAAGATTTAGGGATATTTTTAAATAAATAAAATATCTTAAATTTCCTTCAACCTCTTAAAGACTTATTAAGAATTTCACTTCCTTTCTACCGTTCACTTTGTGTGATCTCTTTTTAGCCATATTTTGACTACTTAAAGGCTTGCCGATCCCAGAATCCCACGCTTTGAGTGACGCATATTATTATTATTGTTTTTTGTTGTTTATTTATTTGTTTTTTTTTGTCTTCACGCCAACGTCATCGTCGCCACTGCCCACCGAATCCGGCATTCACTTGGCAGCCCCCCTTACTTAACCCCTTGGCGAAACCACACGATCTGCAGCCTCGTCGCGATCATTGCACTTTGCGTCTGCGGTCGTCGTGTTGCAAATTGTGTGTTGACTGTGGAAAAGAAACCAGTTTCGTTTCAGCGGAGTTTTGAACTCGCCAAACTGGAAACGATCGTGGCGCGATCTTCGTGTTGCAAGTTGCAACAACGAATCGCATCGGATCGGAGCTTCGGCATCGTCTGTCTTTCTCTGGTCGGTCAATGGTTCTCTGGTTCATTGCCATTGAGCTGGGGGTAACTAACCCAGCAACGAGGCATACCACACCGCAACAACAATAACAACAAGTTGTGCAGCGTCATTTTGCCAACAACTTTTTTTCCTTTTTTATTTTTGTTTGTTTTTTATTGTACTTTTTGCTGGCATCTTGTTAACTGAAGCAAGGACGTTGTCGCTGGTGTTTGAGCATGGCTGTTGGTGTAAAAGTATGGGTGGTTGGTGAAAAAGTATGGGTGGTTGGTGAAGGAGTATTGGTGTTGGCTTTAAGGCAATGTCATGGCGGTTTTTTGTAAAATTATTGGTTGGAGTATGCCGCTCGGGGGCCATTCACTCATCCATGTGCGAAAAGAAAATCAAATAAAATAAAATGAGATGACTAAACGATAGATAAATATGTACTCCATGGCTGAAGTTGTTGTTGAAGTTGTTGGTGTTGCTATTGTTGGTGATCCTCTTGGTTCGTTGACTTACAAATGGTTCGAGTTGTTATTGTTGCCTGTGACTTGTTGATTGCAGTTTTGTTTTTTCTCTTTTTTTTTTCTTTTTTGGCATAGAGAAAACAGTCGGAAAAGTGGTAAACAAAATTTACAAATAGCCAAGCAAGAAAAGAGTGATTCAAAAGGTGTGAAATCAATATTAAACATTAAATAAATATAAGGGTAATATTTTAAATAAAAGTTCCAATAACAGCTTTGAAAATATTCCTAATAAATCTTTTAAACAATATCTTAAGGTTTTTATTGCTAATATTTTCATTTATAATGTGCCAAAAAATTATCAAAAGGAATACAAGCAAATTTGTATTATTTATAACTTACAATATTTACTAACAAACGTCATTATATAACTGCTTATTCCTTATACAAGTTTACTCATCTCTGCAATCGCTTTCAGTTCAATCTGAACTCGAAAAATGTCATCAACCTGTGCTTGACTTCCCACTTATGACTCATCCCGAGAACTCACTCGGTTCATACAAAATCTCCCGGCACAAACTGTGTCGATCGATTTGCTAAACATTTCATAAGTTCTTCTTCCCAGAAAGCATGTAAAAATGTTTGCAAAATCGCAGGAGACACATTAATCAGTGCGAAAAAAAATTACCCCCCACAAATACAATTATCGCTCTGGCTTACAATCGTTCTCGATTCGAATTGTGGCCCCGTCACGATTATACAATCAGCTATATGTCTACTTTTGGATCGGCGGCATTCGTCAGCAGTTCCCGAATGAAATTGAACGAGGAGTTACCCAAGAGGCAGTTGACCCGAGAGCCGGGGAAATGATGTATACAAAATACAATCACAACCCTGATGACATTCACCCCGTTTACGATCCGCAACATGTGCAAGGCAGGCAAAGGAGAGCAGTGCCGAGAAACAAAAACAATACTCGCCGAGTGCAATTTAAAAACAAACAGAGAAAGTCCAGAGGCGGGGTTTTTATTGGGAGGGAATTTAAATTGAAAATCACAGAATAATATTGCTGAGATTATAACATTTCTTAAAAGTGTTAAGGGGATCTAAGATCATTCCTTTATTAAGGGATTGGATTCATAACAATTTCTGTGGCACCCCTGATAGCTTCCTGTTCTCTAAAAAGATTGAATATTTTCATTTTAGAAATCAGAATCTTTTATATCAATTATTTATTAACATTTCTTGATAGCCCCCAAAAAGTAGGCAACGAATTTTATGCAAGGTTTGCAGGTATTTTATAGTCAATCTTAACCACCTTTTCTTAGCTACTTTTAACAAAGTAAAAGATCTATTTATTTATGTATATTTATATTTTTATATCTACGAAACTATTGGTAATATTTTTTATATTTTCCAATTGTTTCATATTTTTATAATAGAGAAACCCCCTTTATTATACCACTGCTGCATTTCCCCAAGAGACACTGCTCTCTGTCTCATTCCCCGGTGTATTCGTCACTTTTTTAGCTGTGACGTTTTGCAATACAAATTTTTTGTTTTGTCGGTTACTTAAACGCTTTCCGTGTTGTTCTGAATGCAAAAAAGTAAGCGGCAAAAGAGATAAAATACAGAGTCCAAAAAATAAAGAACAAAAGATTCGTTTGAACTTGTTGCGCGTCGCCTTCTGGAGATCATTGTTTTTCTGCTCTTTTTCGGGCATTGATGATAATGATACATAAAGCATATAAGGAATGCAATATTTTGGGAATTAACTTGACTCTGGGTTTGTTTGTTACTCCTGGCCTCGTTTGTTGTTGAAGTTCTTGTTCTTGTGCGTTTTTAGTGCACTTTGTGGGCTGAAGGGAAGGGCAAACACGCGTCTTTAATTGGGTTGCCAAAAGCGCTGTCCCGGCGATAAGATCGAAATTGCATCCGCTTTGTATATATTTTCATTGAAATGCAGCTGTCCTTAAAAGCCTTGAAGAGTTAATGAAAGTTTACAAAGATTTTTTAAAAGCATTTGCTTTTAAAGTGCAAGGGAAAATATACTTCCCATTCTTATCTGAAAGCTTCTTTTTAAATTAAATATTTTTTCCTATTAAAAATCTACTTCAAAGATAGTACGATAAATGTTTAACCCCAACCTCTGTTTGAATTCAAATTCTTCAGATTGACACAAGTTGCAGTAAAAGCCATAATTAACCCCTTCATAATTTCTCGCCTGAAGCTCAAGAAATTTTCTCTATATTTTTTGCGCAGTTTTTTGTTTTTAAGCCTCTCCAGCTAAATACCGTTAATAGACAATTTCTTTTGGCCTTCTCTCTTTGCTGGCCAAATTCTGTTTACGAAAGAATAGAGCGTGGAAAAACAACAAGCAACAGGCATAATAATTCCCAAATGCCGAAGACAGCGGCAGTCAAAACAACAATAAAAGAATAGACCATTACATAAGCCCCATTCCCCAACTTTTCAAAAAAAAAAAACTAAAAAAAACCGAAATGGGAGGAAAAAAAAAAGTAGAAAGTCATTAAGTAAGCAAAGTGCCGGAAAAAGAAAGAACGAAAAAAATCAAAAGTTGTAAACAAATATGAGCGTAAAAGAAAACGAAAATCGAGCCGAGAATGTGGCCCCAAGGGGGAGGTGATGTAAGGGGGCATACTCTCCCCGGATTCTTCTGGATTCTTCTCTGACTGCCAGTGAACTTGTCCCAAATAAACAAAATTCCAAACGGTCCAAACACGGTTGGGCAACCATATTTGCCCCTCTCTTTCTTCCAGTCTCCTGTCTTCTCTCAGTCCCGCCTTTCTCCCTTCTTCATCTGTCTTTCTTCGCTTATTCTTATTCGTATTGCGTAGTTCCCATTTCTTTTGTTATTCTCTCGTTGTTTACATGCCAAAAAGGTGTCGGTGTCAATGGGAATAGCCAAAAAAAATAATAGTTTCGGGAGGTTTTTGAGGGGGGTTTTCGGAGTCCAAGTTTATGCCATTGTCATATGATTTTTCCTAGAACTTGGGAGTTCAACAAGTTTCTTGACCAGATTGAGTCACTTGACCAGAGACTTTTTATAAAGTGAAGTGCGTAGTAAAAAATCACTAGTTAAATGAACATTAAATAATTTAGGAAAAATACCAGGCATAGAGCTGGAACTATAACTATCCTATGAGGTTATAAACTAACTTGAAAATAATTTTAAGGTACAAAATATTTTATACTTTCAGCCCCTACCTTTACTTAGTTTATCAACCATCGCCAGATCTCGCTTTCCTTTCGACACCCACTCTTAGCGCCACCCACCTGGAATTTTCCCGAACTTTTCCTCTCCCTTTTTTGACCGCCACACCAGCTGCATATCTCTTCCTCTCTCGACAAGTCAGTCAACCCTCTTTAACCGACTTTCACTGCCACCCACGGCATTTAAGTGACCTCCAAGAAAAAAGCCAAAAAAGCGAAAAAATCAGCGAGAGAGTTGAGTAGTTTTTCCCAGAGTCGCTGCTCCTTCCAGTCAATGCACTCGCTCCACAAAGTTAATAAACTATAAATTACTATCAAAAAGCCATCGAAGAAAATGCCGAAAAAAAAAGAAGAAAACTTTCACAAAAATATTCAGCTGAGCCAATTTTATGCCATTGCTCGTGCAACACGTGGAAAATCCAATTCGCAGCCCCTCCTCCACTCCACACTCCTCTCTTCCCACTAATTTCAACTTCGACTCCGGGCAGCAATTTCACTTTGTTTGGGTTGCGCTGTGGGTTAAAGTCCTGCCATCGAGGTGTCAGTCAACTCTCCTGGCTGTCGTTGCATGCTGCATGTTGCTAGTTGCCAGTTGCCAGTTGCCAGTTGCAAGTTGCAAGTCGCTGCTGCTGCTGTGTATCACTAGCATAGTTGCCCACCAAACTCACTCGAATGCTCCACTGAGTTTTAGTACAGAGAGCATTATTTGTATGGCATTTGAGATCGGTTTTAATGTTTTTAAAGTTGAAAGTGAAATTAATTTTTAAGGGGAACTGGGAGATATTATTAAATATTTATAAGTTTTAAAAAATATTGGGTAAAAATATCTCAAGCAGCTCAAAAATATTTTAAAGTTATTGCTGCCACTGCAACTCTGGTACTACTTGGGAATTATACAGACCAAAGGGTGGAAAATTCTTAAAGTTTAAAGGCTAAATAAAAACTATAAGTATTTGACTTGTAACTTATATACAGAGATCTCAAAAATATATATTATTTATTCTCTTAAATATTTTCCTAATTCATAAAATTATTAATGTAAAAAAAACCTTAAAAAAAATTAGAATGCTTTATACAAAAATTACTTCTTTCTTCCATTCCTTATGATCTTTCTTCCATTCCACTTATCATAATTGAAATGTCAATATTATCCATAAAACCTATAAAATATACATTTAATATTTACCCAAAAGTAAGCCCTTTTTTCTCAGTACACTGCAGAAAGAGAGGCATAGCAGTGAGAGAGAGAGATGGAAGGAGTGCAGCGACCTGCGATCGTCGACCGAGTCAACAACACTCACCGCATACTGAATCATGGATGGGAATTGCCAAAGGGGGTAAACGAGGGGGTCATGGCAGGGGGTTTCTCTTTGACTTGGCAACGTCATCAGCTGTCGGCTACCTTACCCCCTTTTCGCCACCCCTCCCTCCTTTCCACACCGCATTGCAGTTGCATACCAGTTTTTTTTCGCGCTATTTTGCATGCGATCGCTGCTGGGAGAGGAAACGGGGTAGAAAATTGAGGAAAAAGAGGGGAATTACAGAGCAAGGTGAGGAGGCGGGAGGATGGGGGCCACATGTGGTAGAAAGCGCCAATGCACTGCTGCCAACTGCCATGCCATAGTATAATGAACTCTCCGAACAATCTCGACACTGGTCGTCGTAGTCGTCGTCGTTGGGGTGTTTGACTTCTGTGCCTGGCACCACCGCACCACCGATTGAAAGTACAGGATGGATGCGGGGAGTACGACCTGGGGGAAATAAGCAGGTAATTGGCGGGGGAAGATCATCCATTCATGGGTACAGTTAGGGGATATCATAGAGCATTGAGGAGTGTTTCTATAAGTTCCCTTTTTGCTGATAGTTTGGGATCTACTGATCTCTTTAGGTGAGCTTTAACATTAATCTTCACTAATTATATTGAATGCTTATTGAACCCAAAGAAACTATAGAAAATAAAGAGCTAAAGGAAGCTAAAGCTAATGTTCTTTTAACATAGAATCCCCTCTAAGCCCAGTGCCTCACTAATAGAATCAAGTTGTCACGCTTCCTTTTCTGCGATCTATCATTGATAGAACCCCCTGAACTGCCTTGACTGTTGGTGATAATTGTCGGACTCGACCTTAAAACCCCCCAAGGGTCTTTCGACCCCCCTGATATCTTCCTGCTTGGCCTGACTTCGATTGGGGGGCGGCTCTAATCTAATCAGAAACCAGAAGCGATCGCCTTGCCACCTGATTCCGCTTATACCCCCGATAGCTTCATGTTCTATGACCATCAGATCGTGCATTAAACTCCACTTCCTTGTGCTTTTCGAGGGGATGGGGGCACTGGCACTGCCACTGGCACTGGCGCTCATCGCTTCGCATTCATAAATTATCAGACAGAGCTGGCAAAAAAAAAAAATTATGCTAAACACGTTTAAAAGCGTGTGTGTTTTGTGCTCAAACAGGTTTCAAATTCCCCGACGACCAACAGACCAATTTCGGGCCTTATGCGTACGTACTCTCTTCCAGGCCCCAGTTTCTTATTATATATACATACTTATATATATTTTTTGTCTCACTAATTATTATGCTAAGCCCCAAAGAGTGGGGCCAAAAAGGGTTGCGAATTTTTTAAAGAAACGAGAAGAAGTCGCAACACCAGCGGCGGTGGAGAACGCACAATTCTACAGAAGACAGAAGACACAAGTCTTCGGTTAATGGAGGTCATTCACTTTCGCACGAATTGTTTCTCCAGCGGAGTCAAGTCCAAGTCCAAGTTTCGTCTTACCGCCATATATATGTATATGTACATATATCGCATAATCTTATTACGTTGCCAAAATATACATCGGCTTATATATCCTCTGACTTTTGATTTTCGCTGTTCTTTGGTTTGTTTTCTTTTCCCTTTTTTTTGCTGTTGTGAATGGTATTTTTATGGCTTTTCGGCACTTATTACCGACTGAGATATCAATCTGTGTGTGCGATGGCAGCTGTCAGCCTATTGACCAAAAAAGTGGTTTGATCAAATTATGCGGTTCGAGATCAGTTTGCTTTCGTCTCTTTGGGCCCTCGATTCTCGTGTTGGTCAAGTGGCGAAAGCTTAGCGGCCAAAAAGAAGGGAGATTTGTTACTGATTTTGGGTTGGGTAAAGCGGAAACTTTATATACCAAGTTCTAATAAGAAACTGAATCTTCCAGACATCATTAAAATAACCAAAAAGAACAACGGCTTAGTTTACTTCTAGATTTCCGAATAACCAGGTTTAATCTTCAATATATTTAAGCAACTGAACTTTAAAAATATATTTTCTCATATTTTTTTAACCTTTCAACTATCTATTAGCCAAACCTTCAGTTTGCCACTTAAAGGCCAAAGTCATTCATAAATCATCATCTTCCATGTGTAACTTCATATTCTCTAGACCTCTTTGGCCATATTTAAGCCCTCCGGTGGACCATTAGGCATCTCTGTTGCCAACCAAGTCCCAAGTATCTATCCATCCCAATCAACTACCGTTCGAATCTATCTGTCCATCTATCTATCGGATGCAAAGCCATAATTCATGGCCCGTTCAGGTGCTTATTACCGACCCCGACCAAGTGCAAATTGCCAATTAAACGGGGAGTTGCAAGGAGAGTGAGTGAGAGGTGCCTCGGTTTAAGGTTTTGTGTCTCTGCTGGCATAATCATAGAAAGCACGTGCGGCAATTACCAATTTTCACACAAAAAAAAAAAAAACGGAAAAACATGGCCAAAAGTGCATTCAACTTGGCCAACTGTGCACATGCGTGGCGGCCATAGAGCCTCGTTGAGGGAGACAGGGAGCGAGACAAGTCAATAAACTGCTGAGCTTATCAGACAAACTAAGCACGATCGCAGAACTAAAACTGCAGCTGCGAAGTGCGAATCCAGTGATGTTTGATTGGCGGTTTTTCCACCAAAAATTGAGTTTTGAGGCTAGGAAAACTTGGCTTTTTATTTTACTTTTTTTGCTGAATTTTCACAGATTTTGGAGTTTGTTCAATTTTAAAGCCCCACCAGAAATAAATATATCGAAATTTAAAGGAAAATCGTTATCGATTTATTTTTGTTTTCGATTTGTTATAATTACTAAAAATTATACTGATATTTTTGTTGCTGAATTTTCACAGAAATAAATAGATGGAAATTTAAAGGGAAATCGTTATCGATTTATTTTTGTTATCGATTTGTTATAATAATTACAAATTAGACTGATATTTTTGTTGCTGAATTTTCACAGAGTTTTTAGTTTATTAAATTTTAAGGCCCCACCAGAAATAAATATATCAAAATTTAAAGGGAAATCGTTATCGATTTATTTTTGTTATCGATTTGTTATAATAATTACAAATTATAATGATATTAAACAGCGTAAAAAATGTTTAAAGTGCATGTTTCCAGTCTTTCTCGTATTGAGTTTTTCCGATAAACAAAATCGTAAAATATCGATTAATTCGTTTTTATCGATTAAAAAAAAGATCAAAGTTTTAAACAAAAACTTTCAATATTTGTTTCTTTACTCTTCAAAAGGTTTATAGATTTCGAGAAGACTTCGATTCGATCTGTTCATCAATATACGATAAATTTTTCAGCTTTATCCATAACCAATATCCCAAATCCTAGCTTTTTTTTCTCAGCACAGCATTGCTGAGTGCGAATAACCCTCAATAACAGTTACAAAACTGTAAGCAGTCGTAAAGCCATTCTCCTCCCCCTCCCCCCTTCTGCGAGTATGTGTGCCTGCGTATCTGTGTGTAGAGTCAATGCACGCAACTAGGCATAGATCGCGAATGCGAGTGCGAAAGCGACGACGACCAGAGAAGAATGTGCAAGAAACGAAAAAAAAAGCGAAAAAAAATTGCACTTAAGACTGCGACGGGAGAGAGACAGTAGCAGAGACAGAGACAGCAGGAGAGCGGAGTGCATTGCACTGAAATGAAGGGTTAAAGACCCTCGGCGAGCCGCGATCCGCTGCGAGTGGAAAAATCCAAAGATCCCCACGCACACACCAACGGAAATCGGAATCTGTGCGGCGGGAAAGCAAAAGTGCAGCGCCAGCCTATGCCTCTGCCTCTGCCTCTGCTTCAGCCTCAGCCTCTCCTCCTAAATAGAAAGAAAAATACGAGAAAAGTAAAAGAAAAACACAAAAACAAAACAAAGCGAGGCGAAACGAAACGAACCTACATCAACATCCAGCGATCCATCGGATCGCAGCAATCTCCGACTCAGTGCAGCAGCAGTGGCTTTGAACTTCACACAGATTCAGTTTGCTCTCTCTCCGGCTCCGGCTCTTGCTCTTTGTTGTAAATACTCTTACTTGGGGTATTTTTATTTACAGTGTGAACTCTTTATTAAATTAAATAAATATAGGTTTTTTACTTAAGATACATACATAGTATTTATTTATTTATTTCTATTTGATATATTAAATATTTATTTTCAGAAATATTTTACAAAGGTTTTTTTACATATTATTCTTATTCATAAAATTACTATAAAGATCTCAGGCTAGCAAGAATAAATATAAATAAATGTTATATAGATTATACGGAAAAATCACTTTTTTAACAGCTTATTTTAAATAAGAATTGGGTCACCTATTAGCCTTGATCATAATTATACAACCATGCAGCAAAAGTTGACAATTTTCGAAAACATGTTACATTCCCTTTCTCAGATTTCATTCCTGCTTGTAAAATCACTTTCAAAGGTGTGAAGGAAGCGAATTCCAGAGAACAAATAAATATTATATAGACAAATTACTTCTTAATTACTTAATTAATAATTATTTTTGTTAAGAATTAGGCCACTAACTTAACCTATTAGCCTTGACTTAAATTATTTATAAAATAAACCATGTAGCGGAAGTTGAAGAGACCACAAGACTGATAAAGTAACAATACTTATTTCCGCAAATATTTTACATTTTAGAAATATAATACTTACTATTTTCTTACATTTCCATTAAACTAATTTGTTTTAAAGAGCATTTGAATCTTCGATCTATGAAATACAATTTACCCCGTCTTGTCGTTAAGGCTAACTATCAATGCTCTGTGTGTGTGGTGTGGTGTGTGGCGTGAGTGTCTGTTTTATATTTTTTTTCAATGTCGAGTTCACTTTTTAAAGCGGGACACTGAGCACTGCTATTGGGATAGATCATTGAACGTTCAATGCGCCTTGATTGAAGCGAGTCGAGGTTTGGGTTTGAGTTCGAGTTGAGTTGAGTGATCATCGCATCGCCGTGCTCAAGTGGAGGCGTCTGCTCCAAGGCACTTTTGATTAATTTTCCCTGCTGCCCTCGCGCCTCGATAAGGGAATGCGTTTCCTGCCCTTGCATGTCAGCAGATAATAACAATGGGGAAATGGGAATGGAAAATGGGGGGAAAATGTGAAAAAGCGGCATTAGAAAACTAACCGAAAAAGAACCGACTCGAATCGCTCGAGAAGCAGATAAAAAACAGAAACCCAGAAGTAGTTTGCCAAGGAAGAGGGGCCTAGAAACGAGTTCAAGTACATTCTCGGAAAGAGACGGGAATAGAACTTAATGGGGGAAATGGAAAATGCTGTGGAGCAGCAGGCAGCAGGCAGCAGCAGCAAGCTCTGGAAATTTGCTGGAAATTTCCTTGAGGAGACACAACAAGGAAAACTGAAGATCAGGTTTACAAAGAAAATTCGAGTGGGTGTTGCCAAGGAGTTGGAGATTCAACAAAAATAATTAAAGTCTGGGTGTTATTTAATTTTATATATATATGTTTTTTAGAAGATGTGTGGTTAAATATTTACTTTTTGTTGGAAAATCTTAAGGGTAACCTCTTTTAAAAAATAATGTTCTCAATTAATTCATTTATTTGGTTTCAGATATAATTTTATATAAGCATTTATATATTTTCAAGACCCAATAAATTTATATTTTCCCCCAAAACATATTCCTCCACTTACCCAGTTCAATATCCCTGAAAACTTGACCTCAGGACCTTCCGCTCTTAGCCTTCTCATAGCGTTAATAATTTTGGAATATTTTGCATAACCAAACACATTTCGTTGCTTTGATATCTATATATTTATTGTGTTTTTTTTGGCACTCCGCACTAATTGTTTATGCCGCAAACAAAACTCTATAACTATCGCAAACAAGAGAGGAGGAAGTGCCTGCAAATCGGAGGAAAGCAGTTCAATAGACTGAGACGGGGCCATGGTCAAGAGATAAATGTTTGGTTTAGAATTTAGCAGTTTCCAACTGGCCATAAAAAAAAAAAAATAGAAAGCAAACGCACACGCTTTGGCGAAAATTCCGACAACGTTGGCGACCTTGGCTAATAAAAAGCGTGGGCCGGGAAAGCATTGCATAGATTATGTAACTGTACCCGGTACCCGAACTATCAGCTGTCGGGGACCTTGAAATCCCTTATCGAATCTTCACCTTTTGCGAGAACTACAAAAATACAGCGAGTCCGGAATAAATAGAAATCAACTGCTGATAAGCACACCTGTACACCCCCAACTACACCTGCCGCCGCCGAAGCTCACCCACATGGTCTGGGTTGTTCTATTAGCTATTTTGGTGGGAAATAAAATAAAACTAAAGACGCAAAATTTTAAGAATCTAGGGAGGTATATAGATACTCTTTAAACTATATTATTTCTATCACAAAAAAAAAATAATTGCCCTTAGAATATTGCTAATTTTAATATTAAGGTAAAAGTTTATATATTTAATAACTAGACCAATACCATATTTTGATTTAATACTTCTTCGTATGTCAGTATTTTTAATACCTTTCTAGTATTAATTTTTAATACAAAAAAATTTGAAATTATTTCTTTTGTATTTCTTTTATTTTTTAAATTCTTGTGGGTTATGAAACCTCTATTAAAAATCGTAGAACCCACTTAGGAAAAGGGAATATAAATGACGCGGGGGAACAAAGCGCAGAGACAGAGACAGCTATGGACCGTGCGAGAGGGATACACTGATTGAGGAACAGAGATAAGAAAACGCCTGGCCCGAGGAATTTGTGCTGCTGACCTTCATTTTGGTTTCGTCGCTGATAACGAACACAAACGAACGAATCCCACCGATAACCGAGACTAACTGTCACTGTGTGTTTATTATTATTATTTAAGTTTGCTGGCTGGTTACGTCGATAAGGCGCATGTTGTTTCACTGTACCCACAGTTCCACAGTTCTCACACTGCCAAGCCCCGATTAGTTGTCATAATGGTCCTAAACTATTACGGAGTAGCCAGAGTAGAGCTTTATCTATTTCACACGTGGGCGGGGACCTCGAAGGGGTGTACTGAACTTACAGGGGACTAACCGCGCGGTAATCGCGGGGGCTTTGCGAGGGAAAAGTGTCTAGGAAAGTGAACAAATAGTGAAATATTATGTCAGTCCCATATGCGATTAGATGTTTTATTGCTCAATGATATTTTATAATAATGAAAAACCTTGGGGGAAATATATTAGAAATGACATAAAGTCTGTGTGCGCGCTAAGAAGGTGATAATTGTATAATAATTTTGATGAATTTTGATAACTAGAATAGGGGAATATTTGTATTTAAGAACATTTCCTGATTTTGATCTAAGAAAATTCTACTATTAGAGAAATATGTATACTTTTTATCAAGTTCTTAAATTCAGGTTTTAGTAAGTCAATAATATTAAATTTTATCTCCCATCCTTTCATTATATAATTCGATATTCAATTATTTTATTTATACCAGATTATTTCAAACTACTTAACACATTTTTTGTGGTATTATCCTTATGCCTAATGGATTTTTTTTTATATTTGCCTTTCTAATTAATATAATTTTATTTGCAAACCTTTTTCCCTGCCTGCTGAAGTGGGGGATAACCTTCAGGAAACGTTCTTGCACCGCTCGCCCCCTTTTGCCCATGACATCATGAACAGGGCCCGAAAATTATGCGTAATCAACGACACAATCCTACCAGAAAGAACAACAATGCCGCAAAAAAAAAGGAAGGCACGCAAAAAAATTAAATTGCTCGAGTACGAAAATTCGAATAAAAAAAAATCCG
Source organism: Drosophila auraria (assembly GCA_008042615.1). Lineage (NCBI taxonomy): Eukaryota > Metazoa > Arthropoda > Insecta > Diptera > Drosophilidae > Drosophila > Drosophila auraria. The sequence goes on along the minus strand of VNJW01014023.1, from coordinate 88,936 downwards.
AAAAAAAGCGCGGCACAGCTAAAACGAATAAAGAATAAACAACAAAAACAACAACTCAGAGGGAATACACACTTTTTCAATGCGTAAGCCGCAAAATGGTTGGCCTTCAAATTGACCGAGTTCATGAACGCGGCCGAACTCACGCACCTTCTCATTGTGCGTTAATTATATAGATACAGATACAGATACAGATACTCAGATACTCAGACACATGGATAGATGGGCCACAAAGAGCGATAGACAGGCAGTTGGGGGGGACGGGGAGTTACGCAATCCGAAACTGGTTTCGGTTTCGGAGTTCTAAAAACTACTTGCCCAAATTGTTAACAACTTATCGAGGAAGTTTTTGCCGTCACTCTTTTTTTTTTTTTGGCAAATTAAATACAGCCACAAGGAAAAACTTATAAAAGAGTCGTTCAACTTGATCAGGAGAGTATGGCGGAGAGAGAGAGAGAGAATAAAGAGTAGCACGGAAGCCTTCAACTGCTTGTCAACCGATTAACAATTGTCAATGATTATTATAAAAGTAAAAAATTGGAGCTTTAAAAAGCCGAAGTTTAATTTCTCTTATAACAAAATCTAAATATTAAATCTGTATAGCGTAGCATCAAGCGTTAAGAGCACAACAGCCCATCTTGTGCGCACAACAGCTACTGTTATTGGTTTTAATTCTGTAAGAATATTAAGATACTTTTTCAGGCTATGGTATATAGGAAAAGTATATACTATAGGCTATGGTATATAGGAAGTACATAGTATATGCATTATAGGGCGCACAAGAACACATTTAATGTGCACAACAGCTGCTGTTATCACCTAAAATTCTTCATACATTTTTTAGCCAATTTCCTGAATTAATTTAAAAATTATTTAAAAACTTATATAATTGTTCTTAAACTATTTTATTATAAATACCCTCTGCTAGGGTATTAAAAACATAAAATATATTAAGTTTTTGATGCCACTGAGCCATTTCTCTGCTGGCATGTGCGTGCGCCGGCCCTCATTCTCAATTTATCGGTCAATTGTACGCCGTACGCCGCTCGCCGGAGAGTTGAAGGCGACTGCGTCAGGGACACCGCTTCTTTATCGGAGTACTCTGATCCATCTGTCGTGACTAAGTGACTAAGTAACCGCCATACATGCGGCTGATAAACGAATTGAAATTTTTTTTCGCAACATAAAAACGCGAACGAGCGCCCCGAGATGGGGGAGAAAGCCATTGACATTTCCAAGGAGTTCACTCGCCCCAGTGATCGCGAGCAGTGATCGCAAGCAAGATCATGACATGGCGAAACTCTTTGGAAATTGCCAAAAATAATAAAGTTATAAAAGGGGCAGAAGGAAGGGCTTGAAAAGGGGTTTTAGCTTGGAATAAACATAGAATTTTGATAGAAACTCAAGGTAGAGTCGCAAAATCACCGAAATTCTGTCTCTATTAATTATCATTTTTAAAAAGAAAGCAGAGTCTCAAAATTCAGACTTATATCTTCAGGACTGCCATCTCAATTCGAGTTTAAATATACTTTTTCGAGTATTTCTTATACCCTCTTGAAGACTATAAAACGAAGGGAAAAAACCATCTCCCGAAAACCGATAATAATACAATTTTTGGAGAGTTCACCATGCTCATTGAACTTGACCCCCACTTGAACCCCGGGTTCTCTGGTACCTCCTCCTCCTCGGAGGAGGAGGTTCCACTTTCGTTTTGTCTGCTCGTTAATATCTTCAGACTCGAACTCTCAGCTCGGAGATCCGGGGGACTTGACTCTCGAGCTGCCTTGGACTGTTGGCATTATTGAAATTGCATTAATAAGGAAGTTCAATGTTTATTTTTGTTTGGGTCTGGCCAGTCTGAGGGAAAATGTGTTTTTTTATTATTAAAATTATGCCAATCGAGTTTCTGATTACGGACGTCAGCAAATCGATGTGAAAGTGATCGAAGATTAGGGGAGATATCTGTTATGTGTGTTATATCTTATATCTGTTATATCTGTTATATCTGTAATCTGTTATATGTTCTTAAAGACTTATTCCTTAATTTCATGAGCCAAATATCCCCTACAAGTAATTCTTCGCCCTTAAAAAAATAAAACAGTGCTAAACACATTGTCAATTCTCTTCAATAAACACGAGTATTAACAGCTAATTTAGCCCAGATCCGAAGGCAGAACATTTTCCACATTTCCCACAAAGATGCCCTCATAAAGACGCAGAAAATGGGAAAATCTTGGTGTTTTTGTTTGGAGGAAAACATGTCGTGGTCCCAAAAAGAAAAACAAAACCCTCCCCGCTGTGGCTGAAAAGTTGAGGGGGGAAAACAAGGAAAACTCAGTCAAAGATTATTTTTGGAAAATGCAGAGTGAGACAGCACATGTCTAGCCTTGAATGGGTCAAATGTGGGGGCTGCCGCCTCGTTTTAACCCACACGTGGCGCTACCATCCAGGAAATACGTCCATAGACACACTCCGGCATTGACCTAGGCGAAGTCTCTCTAGTTTATTGCCTTCTGGCCGTGTAAATATTTGATTTACATCTTTTCCGCTCAGTGTCAACGACTGAGAGAGTCAACGATCCTATCCGAACTTTAATAAAATTATTATTATTTTTATTGCTGCCAGTGATATAATTTTTAATTGCATGTAATTTCATAAATTTTCACTCCGCTGAAGTTTTATTGAACTCCCCCAGTCCGCTCTCTCTCTCTCGCTCTCCGGCTTTCGCTCTCTGGATCTCTCTCTCTGTCTCTCGGGCCAGGCCGACATGTGTTTCGCTCTCACAGCTGTTGTTGGCTCTCGCTCGCACTCGCGCGATAAGTGCCAGCACATGTTTCGCTTTCCTGAGAGCCAGAGAGCGGCGGCGAGAGCGCTGCCGACGTCGACGTCGACGCTCGCTCAGGGTCGGCTGGCCGAAAAACTGAACAAGATCCAACGCGAATGTGATTTTCCTTTCAGTCGGTTTTTTCGTTTCGTTCCGTTCCGATCTGCTCCGATCCGATCCGTTTCGTTCCACTTCGTAGCGTGAGTTTTTAGCAGTGTAATGTTGTGTTCCGCGCAAAGGATAAAGCCCAATAAGTGAAATACTACTTCCCCCCATTCAACTATAAGAGGTTCCAGTTTCCTAATGCAAATACCTGATAAAGTGCGACAAAAAAACCATGCAAACTATGCCTAAGTAGAGAGTTTTTACCGTGAAAAAGGATAACCCAAACAATGCCAGTGTAAGGCTCAAAGTTAGAAACCAAAAAAGAGTAAAGATTTCGCATAGAAATATCCCCTTGAAAGTGCTGCAAGATTTAACAAAATGCTCATGTCCGCGGACAGCTCGGACAGCGCCAAGACCTCTGTGATCTGCAGTACAGTGGGCGCCAGTATTATAGCGCCACAGCCCCATCCACACCCACCACCGCCCCCCGAGCAGCCCAGCACCACAGCGCCGGCACCACCGCCCATGCTGGCCGTGTCCGCTGGCCGCTCGCACCTGGAAAATGCCCTTAAACTGCCCCCCAACACCAGTGTCTCGGCGTATTATCAGCACAACAGCAAGCTCCAGAGCTACGGACCCACGGAATTCAGGAGCCTGGTAGCACCTGTCACAGATCTGGATACTGTGCCCCCCACAGGTGTGACCATGGCCTCGTGTTCCTCAAATTCGTCCTCCTCCTCCACCTCCTCCCCGAAGCTACCGCACAGCAGTGTGATCTTTGTGAGCAAGTCGAGTGCCGTTAGCACCTCTGAAGCCCCCACTTCTGCGGTGGTGCAGCAGCAGCAGCAACAGCACTTTGAGTCCCTGCCCCACCACCCACAGCAGCAGCAGCAGCAGCAACAGCAGCAGCAGCATCACCTTCTTCAGCACCACCCCCATCCGCATGCTATGTATCCACACGGATATCCGCAGGCCAACCTCCACCATCCGAATGGTGGCATTGTGGTGGTGCCCGCAGACTCAAGACCCCAAACCCCGGATTACATCAAATCTTACCCAGTTATGGATACAACTGTGGCCAGTTCGGTGAAGGGAGAACCAGAGCTCAACATAGGTGAGTTGTGAGGAAAAAATAGGATGGGTGAGGATGGGTTAGGATGGGTTAGGAGGCCCTAAGGAATCACTTAAAAGTTTGAAACTGAAGAATCTGGCTGAGAATTACCCATTTTATATAATTTAAAAGACTTATAGAGTAAAAACTGAAGAATTTCGTCTAGGATTACCTATTTAATATAATATAAGAGACTTATAGGTTAGAAACTGAAGAATCTGGGTTAGGATTACCTTTTTAATATAATATAAGAGACTTATAGGGTAAAAACTGAAGAATCTGGCTGAGAATTACCTATTTAATATATTATAAGAGACTTAAAGGGTAGAAATCGGGTAGAAATCTGTAGATTGCAAGGAACTATTGAAAATATCTCTAGAAATATACCTAAAAATTCCAGCATAAAATAAAAAATATTAAACAACGGTTTTATGAATAAAAATTTTTATATATAAAACATTAAACCCAAATCGGGTAAACCTAAAATAAAGAACTTGCCACTATTTCCACCAATAAGGCAATACTTCCAATAAGAAATCCGTTTCGAACTCATAAAATCCAAACTAAAGCAATCTTTAGACTTGCTTCCGTTTTAGCCAAAAATAGAAGCCTTGGAAAGCAATGTTTGCCATAAAGCGTCGATATATGTAGTATGTATGGCAAATATATGAATATATAGGCGGATCTGATCTGATTTTAACCTTCCCCCGCCCAATTAGCATTAGGCCCAATTGGCCTGGGGCAAGGCGGAAATTTGCGAGGTGGCGCCTGCTAAAAATGTGACTGTGCTCGCTCTGTGATGTCACTGGCATTGCCATCATTATCACCGCGATTATCATTATCAGTGCGTTGATCGCCGTTTAGTCAGTCACTCACAGTGCCAGTCATCAAGGTCGTTCCGCATCCGAAATCATTTTCTGTTTGAGCCGCGCAAGTTCAAGTGAGTTCAATTAACTTGAGCGACCGCACACATTTCAGCTTTTTTTTTTCTCGTTTCATTTTTATTTTGTTTAACCGAAAATATAACTGTACCAATGCCAGGCTTTTGTTTTATGACTAAAGGAAGTTAATGCACCTCATGAGCAACCGGTTCAAGTCCGCAATTGCAGTTCAAGCGATGAGTCAAGGTAGTTCTTCCTATAAAAGGGGGGAACTGGTTGATTGTTGTCGCTGTCTTCCTTTTCATATGGGGGCTAATCTGTGGATTCCAATGAAACCCGTCGAGGGAACCTTGGGGGCAACGGAAAGTGTCGTCGTTGGGTTCAAAATGGTTTCGCCTGCGGTTGCCTGGCCTGGCCTGGCCTGGGTGTATTCCCAAGGTGTTTATGATAATGGGGCCGGAATTGGGGATACACAGTTGAAGGCAATTATGTTGAAAAGAACTTGGATAGTTGTCAGGCAAGTTGAGCATAAAATGAATGATATCATTGAACTAAAGAATCTTCAAAGAATTTTTTAACATTTCCTTGCTTAATATTTATTCTTAGGTATTTCTATTAAGGTAACATGACTTATAGGATACTAAACCAAATGTCTCTCTAACTCTCTCATATTATCCCTGTTTTCCCCCTGGAAAAACCCCCCTTTAAATCTCCATATCCATTTCCATATTCACAACTTACACCGAAATGTCTTTTCCAGCCATCGCATTTTACACTCACTCCCTGCCGGCGACTGTCGTCGAATCGAAAGTGAAAACCAAAATAATATTTATATGTGTCTCGATTATGTCTCCAATTTCCAATTCCCCGACCATTTCTCACCCACTCGGCGTGGCCGTTCGTTGCCATTTTTATTTGCTTTACTTAGCAAAAGTTTGTGTATGTTCGCCTTCGATATTTATTTATGCGTTTGTATGTCGACTTGGCATTGCATTTCACCAAGTGAAAAACTGGGGGATATATGATGGCGATGACAAAGTCTGTTTCCAAGTTCATTGCTACCTTAGCGGTTCGCGGATCGCCGGATTTCTTTTTGAATTCGCAAATGCATTTCTTGGCCGGGCCGCTGTGCATCCGTTTGCCAAGTTTCGCATTTCAATTGCCGCCAAACGAAAGTGAAAAGCCAACTGCAGGCCAAATTCACATTTCACCAAGGCGACTGCGCATGCGCGGCCAATTTACGGGCAGAAAACAAATAAAAATAGAAATAAATATAAATAAATAAATAAAAAAAAACCGGGTCTAAGCCTCTTTTGACATTTTTACATAGCGGCGGCGGCGGCGGCGGGTTATTGACTCCTCCAGGTGAGCGAGCAGTCCCAGTCCCAGTCCCCCCCTTTGAAATGTCGGTGAAAGTCAAGCTGCAACGCTACAATTGTCCAAAAGAAAAGTTTTCTGCTCTCCGCAAATTTATTTGTCTTTTTTTCTGTTTAGTTTATTTTTGTATTTTCTTTCTTCGCTTTTCGCAGGCGTTTTTCGATTTTTCGTAGGCGTCGCTTGAACTTTTGCTTGCTTCGAAAGTTAAAACTCCGTTCGATTTTATTTTATTTTCATTTCATTTGAGCTTTGTGTGTCCGATCGTGTTTATTTTTATTTTTATTGGCACAATTATTTGTGCATTTTAGAAATTTATTAAGCGGCCAAAGACCTGAAGAAAGTGAAAACCAGCGACGAATCGAAAGTAAACTACTTGTGAGTGTTTTCCATTGCAATTTATTTGTTTGAACTATGTGAACTTTTGCGAATTTTGTGGCTTTATTTTTTTAAAGTCAAACTTTTACTTTTTGGCTAATTGGTTCGAGGAAAATGTCAGTTAATTAAGGATTGGGACAGCCTTCTAAAAATTTCAACAGTTTTAAATTTAGCTTTGAGCATTCTTCAACGTATTTTTCATATAATTTTCCCCAGTTAAAGTATTGATTTATATTTTTAATAATTAAAAAGTTGTGGCAACTACCCGGGCTCATTTATGGGAATAAATAAACGTTCCCACGCCTCGATCAATAACCTCTGGCCAGAAGGTTTCATAAATTAATGATCTCCTTCAAAGGGCAAGGCCCTCCAAAAAAGCGAAATGAATTCCAAGATCAATGCACTCGCTACTTCCAAAAAATTCTGTTTAATATTAATTTGAATTCATTGCATAATCGAAAGTCAGCACGCTGAATTTTAGGAGGCAGCAGCAACTGTCGTTGATTCAATGAACTCAGAGGACACACGCCCACTTTACAAGGTATATCGCATCGCCCGTGACAAGTCTGTCTACGTTTTCAGTTTTTTTTCGGGCTGACCTCAGTTGCGTTTCTTGAACTTGACGGGCAATTTTTTTGAATAAAATCTTGTATTCTTGACTTGATTAAGCGATACATTGAACTGGCGCTAAATAAAAAATAAGGCAGCAGAAATTAAAAAAAACCTGTCTGAACATTTCCGCATTGAAGTTGGTGGTTCTCCCTCTCTCGCACGCGCAAATTTTTTTATTGATTAACTGCGAGCGAGAGCGGCAGAGAGAGAGCAGCAAAAATTTCAATGTCAAATTTTAATTTAGTAGTTTTTTTCTGTTTTTTTTTCTTTTATTTTTTTTTTGACTCACACAGAACATTGCCAATATGGCGATCCTCTCTCTGGCTCTCGCTCTCTTTATTTTTTGTATCAACAAATTTTTGAGTAGTCAAAATTTAGCTGTGTGTGTGTGGGGAGCTGCCATTTGTTTGGTTTATTTCTAGTATTTCTGATAGTGCCCGTTTCCACCTCTTCGCAGACACCCCCCAAAAAACCCCCCCACTCACCGCTCGGCTATACCATCTGTGTTCGTGTGAAGTGAATGAAACTTTCAAGGTCGCCTACGTTTGCCAGTGTATGTGTGCCGAGTGCGTATTAGATAATTCCCATAGATTTTTGGCAGCGAGAGATTATTTCGTTAGCTAATATTTTTCATGGGAAAAATATTATTAATAACGGGGAATTATGGGAAAAATAATATTTGATTAAGAGTTACTTGTGTTTTTAAGGCTCTGAGCTTAATTATTGGTGCCCAACCCTGCTTTAAATTGAATTAAGGTACTCTTGAATACTTTAAAATAATATTAAAGCTATAAGATTGGTAAAGATTAATAAGGATTACGAAAGCAAAACATACACATGTTTCAAGGGAAAAATATTATTTATATCGGGGGAATTATGGGGAAAATAATATTTAATAAAGGGTTAATTGTGTCTTTAGAATTACAAAAACAAAATATACACATGCTTATTTTTTAAGGCTCCGAGCACAATTATTGGTGCCCAACCCTGCTTTAAACTAAATCAAGGTACTTATGAATACTTTAAAATAATATTATAGCTAACAGATTGGTAAAGATTAATAAGGATTACGAAAGCAAAACATACACATGCTTATTCTTTGAGGACTCAAATCTAGACTATTAGAGCCCGACCCTGCTTTTTATTTAAAATTAGAAACTCATGGATATTTTAAAGTACTTATAGTACTGTAGCAAGTAATCTATTTTAAATACCTTCCTCGAATATATATTTCCCATGAAAGTCCAAACAAAAAACCCCTCACCAACCCACTTCAAGTGCTTAATTTCAATCACTCTTATTCACGGTCCAACTAACTAATCCCGTAAACAATCAGGTTCCAGTCCGACCTTAGTGAGTTTCGAGATAGATCGCAAAAAAACAAACCGAACTCAGTATCTTTATCATATGGGGAACTATCAGGTAGGAGCGCCCTGCCTCATATATTTTATTATTACACGAAAAACGGAAATCGAATTTCATTTATCAGGAGGCTATTACACGTGTCGCCGATTAGCGACTCACTCAAAGTTCCCAAGGCAATGGATCGATAGAGACAGAGATAGAGGAAGAGAGAGAGAGATGGCTAGACAGGGAGGAGGAGGCCTCTGCACTGACCTTGCCCGGCCGCCTTTGTTTATAGAATAGAATTTGGTAACCCGTGAGCGAATCCATTACAAAAGCAAGTTCTTGCCAAAATAAAACGATATTTATATAAATCACAATGGCCATGACGTAAGCCAAACGATTCCGAATCGCTTTCCGAATTAGGAATGAAAGAGAGAACCAGTCCCCTGCGAGTGAGAGATACCTATAGAATGTGGCATTCTTTTTTTGTTTCCTCTCAGAACGCCCCCATTGAAATATTTTTAAATGTGTGCCACGAAATTCCCCGAAAACAAATGCAAATAAATACGGAAAAAAATCAGAGCAATAACAAATTTATTTTATTAAATAAAGACAGCTTGGGAAATTTTATTCCCTTTTTTTTCAAGATCACATAAACATGCCTGCGTGATTGTTTTCTTTTTTTTTTCGTTAGTTTGCCTTTGCGATAAGAGCTTCAATTACGGCTACTAGCAGATAGTTTTGTATCTTTATCTATGAGGAAGGGAGAAGCTTATTATTGTGATGTTTTGCTTCCTAGTTGGGCATCTGACAGATACAAGTGAATGATTAATTGTGTTGGGGAATACAATATAAGGTATCTATGAAAGATTGTTTGCAGATCGATAAAAAGATTGTTTATTAAGAGACTTAATTTATTTTTAAGACTCTTTAAAGCTCCCAAATATTTAGAGAATCACTGATTACTTTCAAACTAAAAAGTCAGATCAATATCTCCCCTCAATTCTTCTTGTTTAGCCTCAAAAAATGATCCTCATTAATTAGCAAACCGCTTTTGAAAGTAGATCACTGATCTGCACTCTCAGTGGTTCATTTATGTATCTGCTTGCGGCGATCTTCGCTGTGGAAACTTGAATTCAAGTCAGTGGCGTGCGAGAGATCAGTGCAACGTCCCCCCGCCTCCGAACCCCCGGCCTGTTTCTGTTGTTGTTCAATGCAAAAGTGCAACGATCTGCAGTGCAAAATGTCAGTGAACTTGTCGGCGATGCAGTCTGCGAAAGAGATAGATATAGATGCTTGTGTGTGTGACTGGCACAGAAATAGCAAAAAAGCAGATACAAGCTGATCATGATCACTGCGATGATGACGCTGGCCGTGGCAGCGTGAAGATCATGAACATTGTTTGCCATTTACAATTGTTTACAAAGCGTGGCGTGTCTGATTGTTAGACAAAAAGAGGAAGTGCCAAAAGAGGGGGAAAAAATGGGTAAGAGAGAGAAAGACATGAGAACCTTCTACCACTGAGAAAGAAAGCCTTTCTTTCTTGGAAGCTTCCTCAACTTGAAGACAGAACCAAAACAAAACACGTTTGAAGAAAGTCTTTCTCTTAGCGATCGGAACTTGTTTGAAAGAAAGCCTTTCTCTCTCGCTCTTTTCGGATTCTTGACTTCTCTCTTGTTTACTTTCTTCTCGTTTGGCTGGTTTTTTTCTCTCTCCTTGTCTACCTGACGTGCCGGTGAAAGTTACGTAACATTTCTTCGGCCAAGAACGAGCCCAAGTTCAGCAACAAGTTTTTGTTGTCTCGCCCATTTCCTTTTGCTGCTTTCTTCGTCATTGAAGAAAGTATTACGTATTTATTTGTGTGTGGGGACTTTCTTCGGAGTGTTTATAGCGTCCGATGAGGTAGATGGAAGTGATAATGAAAGTTGTTGATTGTATGAGATCTTTAAATGGGGTTTTTAAGGGTTTTAAGTGGATTTTGTAATTCTTATAACTGAAAACTAGAAAAGGGAAATACCTGAAAAATATCTTGATATATTTAAGCGATTATTAGGTCTTCGATTCTTAGTTTCATACTAAAATAAATATATTTCTACTATTACAATAATTTATTCTATTCCAGTTACAAATCGTTTCAACCCCCAATTACTTCGACATTTGTTCATTATACTTTCCAGCTTACTTATCTTGAATTTCCCATCTTTTCTTCCAGAATTCGATGGCACTACGGTGCTGTGTCGCGTCTGCGGGGACAAGGCCTCCGGCTTCCATTACGGCGTGCATTCCTGCGAGGGTTGCAAGGTAAGTCTCCTGCACTATATATCCTTTGGCGGGGGTGGCAAGGCAATAAGTGTGCTTGCCACGTGCAACTTGATGTACAACCACCGACTTTGGGTCTGACATTGAACTCATTTGACCTCAAAAAAAAAAAGGGATCGAAAATTACTTGAACAGGGGTTCAGTTTCGGCAGGGTTGGTTTCTCTCCGCCAGCAACAGGCTCCTGCCCTTGCCCTTCGCACAAAACCTGCGCCGTCGTCTGGCGAATTGTCCTTGCATTAAATTGCGTCGCAATAAAATAAATCAAAATGTACAACAACACGATCCTGCGAAAAAAACGAAATAAAACAAAATACAAATAAAATAAAGCAACCACCAAACCAGAACGAAACTTTCAATGCGTCCTCTGTGGATGATTCTTTCGATTTTGCACTGAAAACTGAAGGCAGGCTAAAGTATTACAAAATATTACGAAATAGTATTAAAAATGAATTCTTCTCTTTTAAATTATATTTATTATTTAATCAAAATTCGTGCTCTTACTTAACTGAAGTCTTTGTAAAGAATTACAATTTTGAGCAGTGCATTTCTTGGGCTCCTGCTGCTTTTCAAGTCTCCGTTGCCGCCGCCCTTTGTCGTCTGTGACATTGAAAATGCCGGGCCGGGTTCATTCGCCCTTTCCGAAGCTGAACCTCTGCTGGACAGAGTCCAGTGAATATATTCCCCTTATTCAGAGATGTGGAATCAAGCTTGAGGAGATCGTGTCACGCTGCCATCGCCAGGAACACTCTGCACAACCTTGGCAAAGTAGTTTGCCCTATTCCCTTATATTCGCACTCCTCCCCGAGCTTCGGGGTTCGAGCAGTGCGAGTCGGGTTTAATGTCTCAATGACGTCCTTGAATTGGGTTAACAGCCAGGCCGACGAGGTTCGTTCTTGTTCTCCCTCTTACTGTCTGGCCCTCGGCGATCCTGGTATTTGTTTTTGCATTCAATCTGTCTGCGCTTCTGAAATTTCAAACGTTGCGAAAATTATAGCCACAGTGATCGCAGGGAAATTGGAACATACACACTTGGAAATTTAGATTGGAAAATAATTAAAGGTGTGCTGAAAGGGAGTCTAGAAAAAGAAATAACTAGAACTATTTAACCTTAAAGAAAATATATACATTTTCTTACCTTTTATACCTTTTATACCCCAAAAACTTCCAATTTAAACCTGGTTTTGCTGGAAACTCCTTGCAAGCGATCACTGTAACCCTTGAATCGATCTGCAAAAGGAAGAAGTAGAAGTTCATTGACTTTGGACCAGTTTCTTCTTCTCTTTTTTCGGCACATCCAGTTTCGTGGAACGTCTTTTGTTGTGTGCTAATTTATATGTTTATTATGTGAATATAAATATATGTTTAACTGAATAGGTAGGCCTACAAATTTGTGTGTGTTTCCTCGCGCTTTTTTCAAGTTCAAGGTTAGCCTGCAAAGCCCCGTCTCCGAGCTCACGTACTATTTCCCTCCCGCTCGCTCGCAGATTGCTCATACGCCGCGTGGAGCGGTGCTCGGCGGCTCGTTTTCGGCGGATATTTCCGCCCCAGCCATTTGTGGACTGGCTGCCTGGCTGCCTGCCTACCTGATCTGCCCGGCGGACCTTCGTCTTGTCTATTGACCTCTATTTCAGAGACAGATTCTTGGCGTTTATCTTTCCGATTTATTTATATTTTTTTTTCTGCGTTTTGAGCTGACGAATGACTTCATTCGCAGGCCAACCAACAACTGACTCATTTCGACACTTGGCAACCGAGAAACTCTATTTGGAACTCGTTTATTGTTCTTGGTCGTGTTTTATGGCTTTGAGAGCCGCTTAAGGGTTCTTCAGGTTGATTAATTATGGCGGAAAAGGTTTTGCGCGAGCAGAGTTTTGAATATTTGGTAGAACTTTTGGGTTTATACTTTTTTATAGATCACAACAGGTCTTTAGAAGTTTAAATTAAATAATTAGTATCCTAAAAGTATCCAAAAGCTATCTAATATTCAAAAAGATCAACTAATTGCTGAAATGAAGGTTCCTTTTTTCTGTAACTTTTTAGTACATGTAAATACCTAATTTCCTTACTAATAGCAATTCTTTCTAGCTACTTTTTTTTATGAAGAAGAAGACGAAAATGCTTTTCCATTTCCCTGATGACTCACTCTGGTCTATAACGATATTCCCCCTCATTCCCGGTATCCTTAACCTAACAACTAATTGTCGGCTTTCACACGTCTGTGTTCAGTGTTGCCTTAATGACCCAATTCCCGATTTCGTAACTAACAACAATTTCTGGTAGGCTGGCAGGTGATATTTTTTTGTTGTTGTTTATTCAAGAGGTAAAAAAAAAAGAACGAAGGAGCAGGCAAAGCGGAGACGTGGAGGAATAGTCAAATAGATGTTAATTTTCAATAAAATTCCAGGGGACTTCTCTTTGTGCTTTCTTTCTTTCCTTTTGGCTCTGGGACTATATTACCTAACGCGTTTGTTATTCTTTTCACATTATTTAGCATATTTATTTATTTATTTACACGCACACTGGCACATGAATAAATTCGGTTGTTCTTTCTCGGTGTGTTTCTTTTTTTTATTTTTTGCCTCCCCTCTCCGTGCTGCCTTTTCCATTTCGCTCCGGCTTCGGGTTGTTGTTTATGCTTCGTGTAGTTTTTCGTGCCAGTGTATCTGTGTGCTCGTTCGCTGCAGCTGTGTGCGTGCAGCAAATGTGAATGAACTCGTTCAATGTCAAAGCAGAAAACAGAAGCAGCGTACGCAGCATAGGCCACAAGAAAGGCAGTGGAGAGAGGCCGAAAGAGAGAGAGTAAAAGAGAGCATAATCGCATGGAGAGCATTATTTTATACGCTCACTCCCTCGCTCAGCTCGCTCTCCTGAGCACTCCGGGGGATTTTCTTTCTTTCGTTTTTTATTGCATTTTATTGTAGTTGAGGTAAGAGAGAGAGAGGAAGATATAGAATTCAGAACATTTCCTATCTTGGGAAATGGTTTAATACTTTCCTTGATCAGCACACAACAAACAAATAATAAGCCAAGCAAACATTTGCCTATAATTCCCAAATCTTTATTTGCCTCCTCCTCCTCCCTTTCTTTCTTCAGCTATGCATGTATCTCGCTACCTCTCTCCCTCTCTCTCTCTGTGAATAGACCCTAACCTGCACCAACTTCAGAGTCTCATCAGAATGCAGGGCAAGATAATGATAATGATAATGATGTTATATGTAGGCGCAGACCAACGAAATGCACTTGATAATCCCAAAAGGAAAAGAAAGCAGCGATAAATGGGAGGAGAAAGAGCAACAGAGTAATTTTGGCTTGGGTTTAATGGATCTTTCCCTAATCTTGGTTCTTCAGTTTGAAGTGGAAATAGTTTCATAGGTTATAATTACCACTGAACGCCAAGAAAAACTTCATTTATAAGGAAAACCATAGAAATCGTAATAGATTTTAAATGATTTTAAGGATATGACCCCCATCCTTCCTATATCTATTTCATTTATACCTAAAGTTATAGAAGTTCAACGGTACTCTCGCCATTATTCCCAAAGATCTTATCACAAGACCTTAATTCCGATTTTGCTTTCGAGGTTTTCCACTTGCCTGCACTTCAAATTGGAAAACCAAAAGGAAAATCAAGGGAAACGCAAGGAAAAGGCAAAGGAAAAGCAAAGAAAAACCCAACAGAAAGAGACAAAATGCCAGAGAGAGAGAGAGAGAGGAGTAGCTGCAGAGAGAGCATCAAAAATGTTGTGCTAGGACACACACACACACGAAGACAGAAAGGTTAACGCTCTGAAATGCACTTGAACGACTGACTGCAGTCGCTGTCGACGTCGGCAGAGAAGCCGCCTGCGGCGCAGCGTTGCATGAAATAGTCTAGGCGTGTTGGTGTGCGCGCATGTGTGAGACTGTGTGTGTGTGTGTGAATGAGTGAACATGAGGTGTGGCAGAGGGGTGGGAAATAGAGACACTCGGAGTCAGTGAGTAAGAGAGGGGGAGGTCGTATTTAGGTTGTCCGAAATTCAAATGGGAATTTTCTGTATCTCCAAGGAAAAGTCTCGAAAATTAATATCAGATTTGAAAAACAAAATAGGCTTGAAAAACCAAATTGTAATTGAAATTAGTGTACAAAGTTTAGATATATATATTTTAAACAAGCGAATTAAAGCTAAGAATAAATGGGAATATGTCGAAAATTATAGTAAATATGCAAATTTTTAAGTAAAAACATTTACAATCAAATACAAACCTTCCTATTAAGAAATCTATCAAAAAGGTGTCAAAAAGTAGGCTATGAAAAAAGTTTGGAAACTAAAATATAGCAAGGAGAAGGATATGTTATAAATTAATAAAATAAATATTATTTTTAACGTTGTTATACCCATTACCTAACTTAAATGTTAAAAATCAAAGGGAAATGGATAAAATGTAGTTGCAACAAATTCTGCAGAAATAAACACTACACTCTCGCACATCTTTCGCCCACTTTTTCGCTCTCTTTCGCTTACGCATCGCTGGTGACGTTTCCGTGCTCCGCTTTTCATTTTCCCGCCAACAGTTCAATGCACCTTGCAATTTGGGTCAACAACCTCAGCCTATTTGGGTTACAAGCTAGCATACAGAGATAACGTTAGTACCGAGCGCATACTAAAGGCGAATTAGCAAGAGCACAGTTTTTTGCTAAATATATGAATTCTACTTAAAAAAAGCTTAAATATTGAAAAAATATATTTTTGTTAGAAAAAAAACAAAGGAATATATATATATTTTAATAAAATATATTTTATTTAATTTATTTTATGCCTAAAAATAAAAAAATAGATCTTAATTCCCCACTTTACATGCCACATTCTTTTTTACATACTATTCTACATCAAGTGTAGCGCCACCTGGCGCCTTTAGTACGATCGAGCGCTTTGCTTTTCTGGGCAAGCATGAAAGTATGCAACGAAAAATTGTAGATAACCTAAGACTGTAGCAGCGAGCTTTTGAGAGTGAGCGAGCAATGAGCGGGAAAAGTAAAAATAAAGTTTTATGAAATAAATTTAAATAAATAAAGGAATTAAAATAAAATATTTTTCATAAATCTAATAAATACCTAAATACCTATAGAATTTAAGGAACAAATTTAGATGTTAGGCCACACAGCAGGACTCCTCTGAAATATCCATTAAAATGTGTGCTAATAATTATTCCGTTCGCTGCTTATCCAAGGCCAAATCGAATTCGTTTATATGTTCCAGCGAATGAGTAATTAGTGCTGCAAAACAGAATCAAATGGTGGATTAAATTAATGGCTGTGCCACGCCCACCCAGGCGCCTTTTTTCGGGCTTATCTGCAAGCTAAAGAGAACGTGCAACTGCAGCTGCAAAACTCTACTACGAGTCAACGATGTTTTTTTTTTTTTTTGCCTTTACAAACGATAGTAAAATGTGTGTGCGATGTGTGTGTATGTTTGGTTGAGTAGCTGGGCAAACACACATATATATATTATATATTGGGGTATATAGGGGAGGGGGTTGCAGTACCTGAAGCACAACCACCCCCGTAGCTGACTGAGGGACACCAGCCACTTTTGCTGACCCAGTTAAAAGTCATTCGCCCCGAACTCTCCGGGCCACGTGCTGCTTTTTGCCACTAAGACTTTGCTTTCATTCGAGGTTACTTACCCCTTTTCAATGCGGGCGAGGGAGGCCCTAGTTGGGGGTTGTGTGTGTGGGGAGTGGGTGGTGTTTGCCCAGCGACTTGGCTTGTTTCACTTTTACCACAGCTGCGACGGCGCCTGCTCCTGCTTCTGCTTCTGCTCCTGCTGATGGGCCAAAATATTTGTTTGTTTAGACTGTTATTTTGTTTTTGTGGGGCAGAGAGTGTGGGTGGGTTTTGTAGGGGTTGTACGGGTTCAAGGGTTGTCTCTTTTTTATGGCTAATTGAAAAGATGATATATTAGGCCAGAGTTGTAGGGATATTACAATAAATTTGCACTAAAAGTATTCTAGTTTAAGTTTACATAAAAAACTCATTAAAGTCCATGTTTAATACTATTTGTAAACAAATTATTCTTTATTTTTTAATCATTTCAAAGCCTTTAAAAAAGAGTTTTCTTCTTTTTATGATAAACTTTAGTTATGTAATGCTTTGTCGCTGCCTTTCTTTTGTTTGGCGCTTGCTTTTCCGCCATTGCCTCAACATGTTGCACATGTTGTTGCTTTCTCTTTCTCCGCTGCAATTTAGCTGCAAAGTTTGTTCCCAGTTCTCGCAGTGGCAACATTCTAGAACACTCACCATCACACACACTTACACTCACACTCAGTCACAACTGGCGACGACGTCAACGAACTTGCAACGCAACGAGTTTTCTGCCTGCTGCTTTTGCTTTGCTTTATTTCTGCTTGCCGTTCGAGCAATGAAAGTACCGCAAGCTAGGGAAATGGCAAAGAGGGAAAGGGGAAGGGGCAGAGGAGGCAGAGGCAGAGGCAGATAGTTGCAACAAAGTGCATTGACTCGGTGCTTTCTTTGCCAAGCCAAAACGTTGACGTCAGTCAGTCAGCGGAGGTGAATGCACTTTGCAGAGGAAAAACCCGAGCCGGGACACGAACCGAGAGCCGAAAGACGAAAGCCGAGCAGCGGATCACATGTTGCAAGCCAGAGCCAAGTTGCAACTAGATGTTTGCCGCAGCAACATCATCAACATCAACGGTAGCAGCAGCTAGAGAGAGAGTTCAATGCGCCGATGGTTTGGCAGTTGCTGCTGCTGCACCTTGGCTATAATTGTCTTATGTCATAAGTCACAAAAAACTGTCTGACATTTTGCCGTTGACAGTTTTATGTTGGCAACTTCGCTTCGTTTTCGCCTTGACTTGGCCAATAATTAAGAGCGAATTATTTATGTGGCCAGGGGCGTGCCATCTTGGCCAGGATTGGTCTTGGCATGGTGTGGCTTGGCTTGGCGTGGGAATGGCTCACGACTTGTTAATTGCCTGCCAAGGGAATCGTTCTTTTTTTGTTGTTTTTTTTGGCTGTAATTAAGTTTTTAAGGGAGCACCAGTTTAAGATAATTTGCCTGTTCAATTGAACTTTTGGCTTGGTATTTGGAATTTGGGGTAGGAGGTCTTACATGGAAGTTGTTGGGAAACCCGAGTTGTGTAGCTTTTTCTCCATGACATCTCTGGTAAATATTCTCTTACTAATATTGCCTTTATAAATATATCAACTTGCGCCAAATCGATCGAGTAGATCCCTGGTTATGATGGGTTTACAGAGTTAGGAGCTACTATGTCCATGACATCTCTTGTTATTTACATTTTAATTTCTTAAATTTATATTAAAAACAAAGAATACTTAAATCCATCAAGTCAAACCTTAGTTATCAGAGGTTTCTATAGGTTTATTAAGACTTCTTTCAAGACATCTCGTCTTATAAAATCCTACATCTTGTTAGTAATTAAAATACCAAAAAACCCACTCTATAAGCCTTACCCCAACCAAGTTACCTGAGTTATTTTCCAAGACGGTCTCTTCTTTCCCCCCAAAACCCACTGCAAGCGTTGGGTGTAGCCTAAATTAAGTTGCATACCAAAGGGTTCCGCATTTCCTCCAACATTACCCCTTCTGAAAGCTCCTTTTGATTTTCATTCGCTCCGCTCAATTCCCAAATCCAGCAATTTTCATTGCGCCCGCAACAAGCCTTCAATTATGCCTAAAAAAAAAATAACAAAATGGGCGCCCTTCCTCCTCCTCCTCTTCCTCGACTAATTGATTTATGTGGCGCGGAGCATTTGAGGCGCGATAAGCAGCACGAAGCAGGCTTGGGTCCAACCTCCAAGGCGATTCAATCCGCGGTAGTAACAATGCAACGTGGTTGGGGCACGCTAGGCGAATGGGGAATGAGGCTCAGTTGGTTTGGTAGAGAAAAACCTTGCAACTGGCCGGCAGGCGTTTAGCTTTAACTGATTTAGCCGCTGCCTCTTTAGTTTTTTTTTTGGTTTGTGGCTCTGGCACTAACCTCGCACAAGCGACCGAACGTTGCGGCCGTAATCCTTCTGGCTACCTGGCTACCTAACGGTTACTGTTGCCGCCGCGGTCAAAGACCGCTCCAAACTGCCTCCCAGTAGCGCAGCTGCTGCCCACTCTCTGCTGTTTTGGCCAGGTTTCGATAGCAATGGTCATGCCACGCACGTTTCGCGCTGCCAGTTGCCAGGCAGCACAAGGCCCACAGGCACACAGAGACCACAAAAGCGAGGGAAAATTGTTCGGGGATAAGATGGGGGGTTCGAGAAGTTGCCATGGAAAAGTAACTTGGATTTATGTACTTTATATAATTGGAAAGTTTTTTAAGGCTACTTGAAGGGTGGTTTTATTTTGTTAAAAGCTAAATAATTACATTTCTTTGATGTAACTGATGATAGTATTATTCTTTGTTCTGGGTAACTCTCCTGGTTTTCCCTAAAAACTCTTCACTCCAACCCGGATGAAAATTGTGCGTAAAGTGCGTGACTAAGCCTATCTAAGCCTATAACCCCTTCCGAAACGAGGGGCTGGGGGGGCCTGCAAAACCCTCTCAGGCGTTAAACAACGTTTTGTTTTGGCCACAAATCTCAGACACTCCACTCTACGCTGTCGACTGCCGCATGTTGCATGATAATTATGCAACCCGGCAATGCTGCAGGCCAAAAACATCAACAACGGGTCTACTGCCTCTGCCCCGCCTCTGTTTTTGGTAGTCACTGCACGCGCCTTCAATGCATGCGTGTGGTGTGTGCTTGGCGATGATCCCCCATCCCCCCCCTCCTTGGGGGCATGCCAAATGGCACTAACTCATTTCCGTCACAAATTCTATGAATGTGTGTCCACCCCAGGGGTGGATGGGGTGGCGGTATTGCCACTATTTTTATGGCAATTAATGTGGAACAGGCTGCTTTTTGGCCTGGTCAACGCGTCGTATGAGTAATCTTATATTGTGCCCCGTGTAGAATTTTGCACTCTTGCATTGCTTGGCTTATGGGGTCTCTGTGGGTCTCTGGGTCTCTGGATGGGCGTGGCCAGCGAAGGCGGTTAACAACCGCATACAGTGCGTATGAGTAATATTTGCACTGAAGGCAATGGAATAATGGGGCGTGAAGTGGAAAGAAAATAAAGTGGAGTAGGTGAGGTATTTGCAATAAAAAAGAAGGAAGTTAACAGGCTTAATCTAAGATATTTTTCCCCATTATAAATAACTTATTAAATAGCCATTTTACTGTCCTTAGCCACGGCTGACATAATCCAGCGACATTTGACATTTTCTCCGCTTGTTTTTTGCTCCAAAACCTAAGCCCCTTAAATAGCTCCAAAAATGGAGACCCTTAGAGCTTGGATCTGGTAACAACACCTTGCCTCATTTAATGGTGTCGTGCCGTGTCGTGTCGAATCGAATCGACTCGACTCGAATTGAATTGAATTGAGTTGAAGCCGCCTCATGTCAGTCAGTCAGCGCCTCAAGTCAGGGCCTGTTGTCATAACCTCAAACATGCAACAGACGGCACAAAAAAAATATAGATAGATATATATATGAAAATGTCAAGCAGAGCAGGCGGCCTACGGCGAACGAGAGATTAAGCCGCTCGTAATTTATGTTGACTCTGAAAAAAAAATCGAATGTAAAGACAATTTGAGATAGATATTTGTTTGTGTTGTTTTCGGTGCGAAACTCGTTCGTTCGCCAGCCTTCAGAAATCCGCGGCACGTACCTTGTTAGCCAGCCCGTACAATCACCTCGATGGCCGCGTGGAGTGGTCCACCACCACCCCCCGGGGCCCGTGGAAAAGCGAAAAAACGTGACTCGATTGGCGGACCCAAGTCAAGTAGATGGAATTGCATTTAATGGGCCTAAAACCTAACCGAATCGAAACGAAACGAAGCCGAGCGAAGCGATCCAAGATCTCGTTGTTCTCCGCTTCTCTTTACAATTGCAAATTCGCAATTCTAGCTCGGTAACGCTTTTGATATTTTGAATATTTCCAGGCCCCAAGCCGACACCAATCCATAGGCATTAGGTTCGAAGAAAAATTTTGTATTTTTCGACAACAAATTGAAAAATCAAGCGGCGCTCTCAAGTGGGTGACAGATGCAACGAGTCATTCAACTTGAGAGCAATTAATTCATTGAAAATCACTGGAAATCAGCAGAAAGTAAACATATCGAAGTTTAGACCTTTGCTAACTTGGCTTCTAGTTGAGTTATTAAAGTGTTCTAGCCATTGAAGGGGTAGTCAATAAATGTTTGAGTGCTTGGTTTGCACTTGTCGGTATTTAAGTGGTTTGAATTTGGTTTTTAATGAGTTAATTTGGGGCTTTAAGCTAACTAGAACACCTAGAAGTCCCTACAAAATTTAGATAAATGTCTAGCATCTTCTGCTTACTACAATTTGTCAAAAAATAAAGAAACCAAAAGGCTGAATCCCTTTTTCTCGCTCTCAGACACATGCACAACAATCAATTTGTCGGCTAACCCATTTTTTGTTTAAAATAAAAGAACCACACATTCAGAAATACTCCGCCAGAAAGAGTTTTGTCTCTAACATAATTTCTGATCTAATAATAAAAGTGTTTGAGTGCGAGTGCGAGTGCGTGGCGACAAATCGTTTTTCAAATGCTTAAAAATTCGTGTTTCCGTCAGACAACTGTCACAAGAAGTCCCAAGAAAACTAGAGAAAAAAGTAAAGGAAAAGACGACGTTGTCAGGAATTCACTTGAGAGGCGAAAACTATTTTTAATTGCTTTTAATTAACAGAACCTACAAAATTTTAAGTGACAAGCATAATAATTCTGGCTGCCAGTGTGTGAGTGTGTCATTAATGCAATTATTTCGACAGCAGAAATGTGGCAGCAAAAAAAATGAAGAAAAAGACGAAAACTAACAAGGAAAATGCAAATGCAAAGGGGACGTTTTTTCGGCAAAGGAAAATTCTCGCCTGTTGTTGCGGGTCACACAGATAAGAATAAGGCAGTCCCAGTCCCAGTCTCAGTCTCAGGAAAACTAAAAAAAAAAATCAGAGAGACTAAGACGGAGACGGAGGCAGAGAGGCGAATGCAAAATATGCCGCTATACCAAGTGCAATGAACTTCGGGTGGGCGCCGTCGTCGCTCAGAAACGACGACAAAAACAGCCAGCGACCAGCGACTGGCGATGGAAAAACGACAGAAAAAGCTGAAAAGCAGAAAAGCTGAAAGGCAGAGAATCAGAAAATCAGAAAAGCAACGACGAAGTCAAGCAAGTTCTAGTTGAGGCAGTCCGCGCGCGTCCGCACACACTCGTGAGGAGCCGAAGAATCGGGCAGAGGAGAACTCGGGGGCCCCAGACCGGAGCACAACAGCGGCATGCATGTCATTATAGAAGTCTAGAAATATCGTTTGGGCCACTGAGAATAAATTCTAGGCGAATGGGAACCATAATAATAATAATATAAATTCTACTAAATTAAGGCTCACTTTGTTTGTAGGAAAGCTACCCTTTTTGAGGTCAAAAAGTCATTCTTATACTTTAATCCTCAAGAAATTAAATTATATCAACCATAGTTTAATATAAGTAATTTTTCTAAATATTTATCTTAATTATTTATAAGCTGAAACCCCATTTTACAATAATATTTGCTTTGTAATCTCTCAATTTTGATTGATTCTTTCGGTGCACTTCTCGCTGATTAGGCCTGAAGATTTACAGCTAATCTATATTTTAGAATTGTATTAAAAGTTGTAGAAGGTGGGGGAGGCGGGCAGGGGAATACCCTAATCCAACGAGCAGCTCCCCTGCCGACGACGCTCTGCGTTCGGGTTTATTGAACTCGCCGAATTGGGTTAGCGTAGGTTAGCTTTGGGTTAGGTTAGTTACTTGCTGCGCCGCTGCTGCTGTTGCTTGCAGCTCGCTGCTGCGTTTCGAGTTCGTACTCGTACTCGTATCTGAGGAGAGCTCGTTCTAAAATTGTGAAATGCGATAACGACGCTGACTAACACCAACGGGGGGGGGGACGAGTAGGCTCAGTGCGGGCTTTGATTTGGTTTAATTGCCCAAGGAGGCGGGTTGCAGGGCGGCAGGTGAAGTGGCAAAGAGTTCCCGGTACTTGTGTATATATATTTATGTAGCACACTGTTCCAGAGGGCTTAGGCTGGAGTTCCGTGCGGAGTTCCTCCGATGCGGCCTCCTGATAAGTGGGCTCTCTATATGATTGAGTGGCTCAAATGGTTGGAAATGGCCCGAGATGGCGCGGATAAGATTGCCCCGCTGTTAATTGGGCTCCGTTTCTGTTTCTGTTTCTGTTGCTGCTTGTTTTTTTTCAAGAGATCTTAACTGGGCCGTCTGCATATGTACAAAATGTATGTGAAGTGAGTTTTAACTGGGATTTGCTGGCGCGTGTTTTTATTTGGTTTTTGGTTTCGTTTAATTGATATTGACATGTAAGATACTTTGATTTAGTTTTTCTGGCTAGTTCAAATGGGTTCGAGTGGCATTTGTGGGGCATTGTAGGGGGGGTACTTACTTTGTTGATAAGAAGAAGTATTTTTCTGGGTTCTTTAATAATAAAAATAATATTTAAAGTTTTCTTTTTCATAGATTAATATTAAATACGTATTTTATTCTCTAAGTAATATATTTTTTAACTAGTTTTTGGCTTTATTCTCTTTATTTAAATATTTTATTCCATCTAGGAAGCCAAGCAACATATTAAATATTCTCCTTTTCTCTTTCACTATTTTCAGGTATGTTTTATCTCCTATTAAAAACGTTTCAAAAAGTAACCTCTGAGTAAGTCATTGGAATACCGGGTTAGAATATATGTTTTTGTAAACCCCCCCAACCCCCAGAAATACTATATATATTCCCCAGAAAATTCGCCGCACACACACCGAAAGCAATTACCACGCAACGGACAGGCGAGCGACGAAAACAGACGAACGGACTCGACCGATTAGTGTTCTAACGAGAGTGTGTGCGAGTGTGCGTGTGTATCTGTGTGTTGCCAAGAGTATGCCAGTGTGCGAGTGTGCCAGTGTGCTTTTGCTTTGTGTTGTTGCCATGCTCGTTGACTTCGTTGCCTGCAATTGCAATAGCTTTAGCAATTGCGTAGAGAGGCTCTCCGCAGACACTCGAGGTTATTGAACGGCAGCGACCTCACTTTGCATCGCACAGACGCACACACACACCGCACAGTCGCACACACATTAGATTGCTGTGCAATTTTCTTGTTGCTCTTGTCGCGCAAATGCAGTTTATAAATTAATCAAATAAATTATTGCCATTGGACAAGCGGCTGTCAGCACTTCTGATATCCAACTTGTTGGCCACAAAACATTTTCAGTTCAGTTCCAGTTCACTTCAATAATGTGTGGTAATGTTGTCGAAAATGTTTGCTTAATTTTTGGACATTTGCTCGCCCACTCGAAAAGCGATTATGAGTTGCTTTAGATTTAGGCTGAAATGGGTTTAGTTAATGGTCATTTTTGGCCACAAAAATCTATGTAAGAGGCGCCGTCTGTCCTCCAAAAAAATATATGAATTATTTTAACTAATTAAATTATATATATTCCATGAAAGATGGATATACGATGATAGAGATTGACTACCTTTAGAACCATGTTTCCCAAGCTGTAACTAGTTTGCCTAACTGCTTAAATACTTTACTGAAATACTAAAATCCCAAAATAATAGAATAATAACATATAAAACACACACAAAAATCTCGTTATTGTTGCCAAACCGAAATTCTTGTTTGCATCAGGCCCCAAAAACTTGATTAATTCCATATAATTTGATCGAACACCGAAATATCGAAGATAAAGATCGAATCAATGATGGATGGCTATGGCGCAGAAAATTACTATATTCCCGATTGCCTAGAACTCTGAACTCAATATTTCAATTATAGACTCTAATCAACGTCGAGCCACGCCCACTTCCTGTAGTGAGAATTTGATTTTTGCAGCAGCGGCGGCGGAGGCAGTCTCTCTCTCTCTCTCCCTCTCACATATATGACTCAATATTGAAAATAATTTGCAATGACTTTTGTCATAAATTGTTCAAAGAGCTGTTGCATAATACGAGTCGAAGCTGCAGCTGTGCGCTCATGCACAGAGAGAAATTGGGCTTAAAATAATATTTTTTATTACGAAATCTGTTGGTAAAATTGTTTAGCATTTATTTTATATTCTAGAGATACTAGAAATAAATCTACAAATATATTATAGTAACCATATAATTTTAGGAGATGAGCTTAATGCTGACTCGAGGTTTTGTAAAAGGTTGTCGCTGAAATCGTACTTAAGAATTTTAGATGCAATGCCACAGAGAGAAATTAAGTTTAATATTGTAATTTATTTTATTTTAAAAATACTAGAAATAAATCAAAGATATATTATTCTAAAAATATAATAATAGGAGATGAGCTTAGTGCTGAATCGAGGTCTTGTAAAAATTTGTCGCTAAATTCGTACTTGAGAATTTTAGGTGCAATGCCTGCAAAAACTTCATTTTTAAAAGTTGGTAAGCCGAAAGTGGTTCAGCCCTCTTGGATTATTAACTTTGCATTGTCTTGGAAGGTAACCTTCTTTATCAGCAACTTAATTCAATTTTTTAAGGCTCAAAAATTCTTGAATTTTCTCCAAGTGCATGCATTTAAGGCGCCCACTTAGCCGAGCGAGATGGCGATAGTGATCTCAATGCGTTGCAACTGAAACAAAATCAAATCACACTCGAAAAAAAAAAACAAAACAAAAAAAAAAACCCCAAACGAACGCCCAAATACAGCACGTGAGCTTGGGCTCTTTTTGTGATCTTTTTCGGGCTGGTTTTGATCATTTTTGGAAGTCTGGCTTTTGGCGGGGTGAGTCATTAAAAGAGCCGCCGCCAAACAGCAATGAAGAATTTATATGACAGCGGAGGCAGTCGCAGCCGAAAAAGGCGAAAACAATGATTGAAATTACATTAATACCCCGCCATTAACAAAGCCAGAGCGGGCGAGTGAGCCTGAGTGGGAGTGGAGCCGGAGCCACAGAAGAGGCAGGCCGAGCAGCGAGCGAGGAGCTGGAGGCTTCGCTTCAGAGTTCACTGCACTTTGGTCAACTTGAGGCCGTCATCACCTGCTCGCTCCGTCTCGCTCTTCTGGCCTCGTGCCCTCTCTTTCTCGGTCTGCCAAATGGCAACGACCTGCGCAGAACTGCAGTTAGATTCGCAAACGTGGTTGCTGTTGCAGTTGCACGCAAAAGACCTTGCCTCTCTCTTTTTTTTTTCGTGGGTCTCCCAAACGAGTTCTGCTCGCCGCCGTATGTTTGGTCAACTGTTTTAATATTTGCCGCAATTGCTTGACTTGTCTTGGATTAGATTTGAGTTGTTTGGCATTATTAGTGTTTTTTATTTTTTTTCCTTTTTTCCTTTTTGTGCATGATTATTTTTGTTTGCTCGCTCACTCGGTCGCCTACCTAGAAAACCCAAATAACACATAACAATCGCGCAATAATGCTAGATAATTGTTTTGAGCGCCAGAAATGTTTCTTTACTTTAAAAACCCACTTGCGTCAATTGCTGGCCAACAAGAATTGGGTAATGAGGGGACTTAGTTAAGGTAAATTTGAATTCATTTGCTTTACGAAAAATGCTGCCACTCAGATGTCATTAGAGGAATCATCACAAAATTATTAAGAGTCAGTTAGGAGTAGATGTTATCGAAAGGGGCTGAGAATTTGCTAGATTGTGGCATTATAAATTCGGAGTATATCTATCGAAAGGTTTTGTTTTCAAGTTATCGAAAACTTCAAGCTTTAAGTATTTAAGAAAACATGTAAAAAGTAGATTCAAAGTTTATTACAGAAAGACCTATCGAAATAACTGCAAAGTTGTGGTTTTAGGTTATCGAAAATAATCGTTTATGTTTAATCGAATAAATTTTCGATTGGTAATATCATAAAAATATCTATCAAAATCGTAAGGTTGTGTTTCCAAGTTATCGAAAACTTCAAGTTATAAGTATTTAAGAAAACATGTAAAAAGTAGATTCAAAGTTTATCATAGAAAGACCTATCGAAATAGTCGCCAAGTTGTGGTTTAAGGTTATCGAAAATAACCGTTTATGTTTAATCGAAATAATTTTTGATTTATATATAGATGACTTTTGCTATCGATTATTTCGATAAATATTTTTTTTTAATTTTTCAATAGATACAAGCAGTTAAATAAATATGCTAACTGGCAAAAATTATCTGTAATCAATACTAAATTAAATAATTGCTTATATCTATTAAAAATTAAATAAAAATATTTATCGAAATAATCGATAGGCACCAACTTATCGTTTTCTTTTTTTGTTTTGAACGAGTTGCTTAAATATAAAACAAACTTAAGTTTGTATAATATTATAGTTAATTTTATTTAATAATCCCAGCTTAAATTTCCCCACCCTCATAAAAATAAAAACTAAAGCTTAGCCATGCGTGTTCTGATGCCTAGCATTTATCTATTGATAGATCATAAGCCAAGCCACACACAAGTAATTGCAAAATAATTGCCGCGAGTTCGTTGAACTTTTGTCACACTCCCGCCTCTCTTTTCTGCCCCGTCTCTTTCTCGCGCCGTGACGCACGACCAAAAGGGGACTGACTGACTGACTGACAAATAGATGAGAACATAAGTACCAGAACACAAAAAAAAAATATACAAAAAAACAACAACTAGTAGTGAGAAAATACAAAACTAGCCGAGGGAGACGACAGGTAGTATGCGTGTGGATGGGATGTGGATATAAATATTCAGATATAAATATGAGACGGGCCCGAATGTGGAGCACTCGATGAGGACCGAAACTGATTTAAGAAAAGCCAGAGGGACTAGCACTTCCCTTCCCAAGCACATTTATCCTTCAACTTTGGCCAGGCTGCGGTCATTGCTCCAGCTTCAGCTCGGAGCCGAGAATCGTCGTCACATGACCGAAAGCAGCCCCAATACTTTAAAGTCGAAACACTTTCGTTGCACCCAGAGCGTAACCCCTAAAAATTTCGTGTGCGCTTCCCACAATCAACCCCCGAACCCGGCGCATCCGGTTTGGGCTCGGGGTTTTGGCTTTCGGCACTCGCTTCGTCGAGTGAGTTCAACGCACGGAAAGTGGGTCAAAGCAAAACCGAGACACCACCGAAAGCCACCCAACGTGCCACCCCCGAAAACACAGAGGAAAAGTGAAAAGTTGGGGTGTGGAAAAAGGGGGGGATGGTCTGACAGGGCACAGGTGTCTTCAATTCCAGTCCATTCCGTAACACTCCGTTTTCCCTGCTGAGAGTGCGCGCCAATTTCTGGCCTCGAGTTCATCGGCCTGGTTAAAGGACAGAGCTCCAGTTCTTCTCTGATGCCTCTTCTCTCTCTCTCTCTCTCCTTGGGCTTTATCGCAACGAAAGTGTTTGAGTGGAAAACTAATCACTGCAAAAACGAGAAAATCATGTGCAGGGTATCGTTGCTGGGCTGAGCTGATAGAGGTTGCAGCCAGAGCCTTTGCTTTGCCTTTGTCCCTTTTGTGCGGATTTTAATCACTCAGTTGAGGAGCTACCACTGAAACCTTTGGTATCCATGCCTCTAAAATGTGTAAGCTATTGAAATTAATATCTTTTAGTGGAATATTATGATAATTTGGGTTATAAGGTTAGTTATTATGAAAGATTCATGACAAAAATAATAAATAAGTATAGGGTTTTCTTAAGATATATTCCATTTAATAAGAAATACAAATTTACTTACGTTCTATTAATGTAGTTTAAAAAAAATTGAATTCCTGGCTTTTTCTATCGAACTAAGACCGAACCCTTTGGTATACCGATATCTACAGATATTCCTTAAAATATTAATAAAAAAATAATTATGAAAAATAAATATATAGTAAATAAAATAAGGTAATATGGAAATCCTATCTATTGACTCATCTTACGTTCTAAAAATATAGTTAAAAAAACTGAATTCCTGGCTTTTCCTATCGAACTAAGACCGAACCCTTTGGTATAGCTACATCTACAGATATTCCTTAATATATTAATAAAAAAATAATTATGAAAAATAAATATATAGTAAATAAAATAAGGTAATATCGAAATCCTATCTATTGACTCATCTACCCTTAAGTGAATTTCTATGGCAACCAGGTGGTCGTATGGCGCACCACCTGCCCATTTTGACCAATTAAATGCAATGCATTTCCTTCCTGAGGTCACTTCCTCTCCGTCTCTTCGCCGTCTTCTTCTTGGCCGCAAAGAAAGAACGCAACTGTTCCTAGGCACACAAATAGAACCCAAGTCTCCCCCCCCCCCCCCCCCCCCCCC
>VNJW01014023.1:45953-59660 GCA_008042615.1 Drosophila auraria | reverse complement strand
CCCCCCCCCCCCCCCCTCCTACACGGCATATTTTGCTTATGCAAAAAAGCGCTTGCTGAGCGCCAAGTCAAGAGAGCGCAGCACTCTCTCGCTCCTCTCGCGCTCTGTGTTGATACCATTTTCTTTAAGGTTATTGCAGTGCAATGTCCTCAATTGTCGGTCGCCTTGGTGTGTGCTTTGCTTTTGTTGCTGCCTTTTTCGGGAGCTCAGATGCTGTCGCAATGTCTCTCTCTCTCTCGTTCTGCTGCAGTTTGCCCTTCGCTGGCGCAAAATGTGAAATGTGAAAGGTATTTCCGTTTTATTGTGTTTGTGGCTCCAATTCCGGCCTCCTCCAATATTGGTTTTTGGTATTGTGTTGATTTCTGATTTGTCATCGTTAGTTTGCGGTGGCTTTTGCGGTTTCATTTGTCTGCCCGGAGTGGGAAACGCATAAAATAATGGTTAGCCACAGAAATTGTAGTTAATCTCACCCCGAAAATGCCTTAATTATGTTGATTAATGTGGGGAACAGGGTAATTCCCTAATGCGACCACACATATTGATTTTGGGCAGTGTTTACTTAGGCAAATTATAGTCCTTGAAGGGAAGAAATTGATCATGGTTGGGCTCGGAGCTTGGTAACAATTATCGCCTTCAATCCTTGAGTTCGATAGTGTAAAAACTCCTTTTATTATCCTTTCTATGTTAATATTTACGTTTTAATATTTTAAATATTAACTGCATATTTACAATAACTACCGCTGCCTGTTCTGGAATTAACCAAACTTCTTACTAGGCCACACAGCCCCCACCCCAAACGCCATGCAAAGCCAGCAAAGCCAACAGCAAACCAGCAAAGGCAGGCAAATGCAAAAGCAATAGCAATAGCAATAGCAATAGCACAATAACAACTATTGCAAGGCGACCATGAAGGCAGCGAGTTGAACGAACTGAGCCAAGCAGCGCTGCCGCAGAGCCAGCGACTGCAGAAGTGACGTCAATGAGCGCGAGGCCAAATGGCGCTGTGGGGGATGGAGGGAGGAGGATTGTTGTGGGAGAGGATGAGTGCGCGACTGCGACTCCCTCCTTTTTTTTGTTTTTGTGCCTACGTGCGGCTGACCTCGTGTTGCTTTTACTATAGAGAGGAGGAGAGCGAGAAAGAGTGCGGGGAGAGGGAATGCAGAGAGAGAGAGGGAAGAATTATCCTTGGTGGCTTGGCTGGGGGCGTTGACCTCTGACCTGAATGGGTGGCCAGGCGCAGGTCGCACGGTTGTAATTCGAACATAATTTATTTACACATCATATCACACTTTTTGGGCAGCAGCCCCAAAGTCCCAAAGTCTTTATCTACAGTAGAAGTTCGATAATAGGAAATTCCTATAAAGAGTATATTATGTCCATAGGTTTAAAAAATAAAGGAATTCAGAAATGGATAGTTTAGGCTCAGGATTAACATTATTTTAATAATAATATACAAAATGTACAATACAGAAATCGCTGCAAATGTAAAATCTCTTGAAATGAGGCCCAAAAGCATGCTACAAAAAGTAACACCTCCAAAAGTATGCTATAGGACATTTTAAAAAGATAAATGAATTCAGAAAAGGATAGTTTAAGTTCAGAATTAACATTAATTTCATAATAATATACAAATGTCTTGATACAGGGATGCCACAGAAATCGCTGTAAGTTTAAAATCTCTTGAAATAAGGCACAAAAGTATGCTACAAAAAGTAACACCTCCAAAAAAAGCTATAAGACATTAAAAAAAAAAATAAAAGAATTCAGAAATTGATAGTTTAAGTTCAGAGTTAACATTAACTTCCTAATAATATACAAATGTCCAAATACAGGGATGCCACAGAAATCGCTGTAAATGATAAATCTCTTGAAATAAGGCACAAAAGTATGCTACAAAAAGTAATACCTCCAAAAGTATGCCATAAAACATTTGTAAAACCAAAACAATTGTACATTTGATTAATTTTATAAAATAAAAAATTTTTCAGCATACTTTCAGAGGCACTATTTCAATTGATGCGGTTTGTGATTTTCTATTAAAAAAGTTTCATAGCTTATGTCTTACAAAATACTTTGACTTCTTTATTACATTATTACACCTAATTGGTTTTTTAATTTATGTTTTTTAACATCAACTTAATTTTTCACTAAAACTAATAGAACTCCATTCAAATTATAGAAGTTTGACTGTATCGCTTTCGTTGACTTATGAGCAACTGTCAAATAAACTTCAAAGCGAGCTTGACGAACGAGCGTTGAATGAACTGAAAAGCTAAAGCGCCATAAAGTTCCGGATCGGATTTGAAGACCCCGAAATGGGTCTCAAAGCCTGGCACGTGCTAATTGCTGACGCACCGAGTGGAGGGCTCACTCGCCTCAAGAAAACAGTAAGAAAGAAAGAATGGGGAGTTCTGAGAGCCCAACAAACGATCGTCGTTATGACAGGAGATTAGGTATTGTCTGTTATTCTTCTTTGCTTCTTTTTTTTTTAGTGTATGTGGGCGATTGACGCACAAGAGAACATAAGGAAAAGGTGGAGAAAGAAAGAGAAGAACATAGAAGTAGCGATGGGAGGAGATCAGTTGGGAAGTTTCCAAATGGTTTCGGGGAAGTTTCTGGAATTTATAGGTTATATATTTGGAAGATTTTAAGTGATTGATTGGGAAATAAATCTATGTGGTATTTCAATATCTTTTTAAAATAAAAATTAGTTAGAAAAAGATTAAAGAAGAATTAGAAAGAGATTTTTAAGAGAGAATTCCCTCGACCAAGATTTCCATTGATATCCCATGAATATTTTTGGACCTGCTCAACAGCTCTTCTGGGACGATCGACAATCGATCGACTGATCGTTCGAATTCATGTCAAGTTCCGACGGTAGCCGCCGAAAAAAAAAAAAAAAACCTGAAAGCAAAACAAAGAATGCAAAAGAACCGAAACAGAACAGAAATCTTGGTCAAGCAGTTGGAGCGGCGATCGTGCCAACAGGTAGGCGGTTTCCCAAAAAAAAAGTATACAAACGGGGAAATAAACAAAGAACCCCCCGCGGCATAGAACCATTCATGAAAGAACCAAAAAAAAAATTAAAAGCAATATTACCAACAAATGTGCCAAAAGCAGAGCCGAAAAAGAAATTATTTAACAAACAAACAAAGAACGAATTATAAAATGACGTTGCGGATCAAAAAGTGTGGGGAGCCAGCGAGGAAGAGAGGGCTATGTGGGGATAGAGAGAGATAGGAGGAGAGAACGAGCTATGTCCCCTTGCTTGTGTGTGTGTGTGTGCGTGGAAGTGCTCTCACTTTCTTTTGAAACTTGTTATTCGCTTTGCCACCAGAGTTCATTCACATTTGGCCACGCCACCGGGAGAAAGAGCCCCACGGAGAGAGAGAGAGAGAGAGAGAGAGGAGAGTGGGAGCTGTTAAGAGCGAGAGAGAAGTGGGACAGCTGTTTTGTTCCCGAAAGTTCCCTGCTGCTGCTGCAGCATTGAAATGAGTGCAAATCTCTTGACTCACTCACTCCCCCCCTTTAGTGCAATGACCTCGGCTTCTCCCCAACTTCGTTGAAAAATCGTAAAAATTCGGCAAAATAAATGTGTGCAAAATTTTTTAATTGCCAAAGATTTCCTTGGACGCATTTCGACACTCCCTTCCCCCCGCCCCACCGTACCCTTCCCGTTTGAAGCCAAGCCCACCTGAGGTTTCTGTGTCGTTGACCGACCGCCACAGCTCAAAAATTGCAGCAAAAAAAAAAAAACCAAGCAAAGCTAAGAAACAAGAGAACATATCAGCGAATTTGCATGCAAAATGCATTGAGAGCGCCGACAAGGCTCTCTCGCTTGCCTATTGCTCTTTCGGCTTCGGCTTCGGGTTGGGGCTGGCGTTCGGTCGCGTTCGGTTGCGTTCGGCTGCGAATGTAGCTCTCTCTCGCTCGGCAGCTCCACATTCGAAGGTGGCTGACCGAAATGTGGGTCACGACAATGGCGGGGTTCGTTGAACTGAACCACAGCAGCCTCAGCCTCAGTCGCAGTCGCTGTTTGCTGCCCGCGTCGCTGCAGACGTCGTTTTGGGGGCTTTTTGGTTACGTAGCTAGTGTGGGAAAGAGATGGAGAGCCAGAGGGGCGGCCATACAACTTGTGTGTGTGCATTATTTGGCCCCAAAAAAAGCGACAATGCGCACAAAATATTATTTAATACATTTATTAAATCATCCGCTGGAGTTCATCGAACCGAAGGCGGACCTTTCAATGCGGCAAAAATATTTGCTCAAGCGAATTGTTTCCATTTTGTTAATTAGGCGGGGATTGTCCTAGAATTTGGGTCATATTTGTTGTGTAAAAAAATAAAAATAATATTGAAAACGGAGCGGGAAAGTAGGAAACAGCTGGCAAGGCAGTTTTTGTAAGGCAAGTAAAGAGAAAAAAGAAAAAAATATTATTTGGAACCCTTACTAGTTGGGAATTATAATTTTTTGTGGTCTTAGTTCGTTTATCAACATTTAAATCTTTCCAAAAACCATTTAAAAATATAAAAATTATTTTTTTTATTTAAAAATTAGTAAAAAAGGGAGAAAAAAATATTATTTGGAACCCTTACTAGTTGGGAATTATAGTGGCAACACAGGAGACATAAAGTATTTAATTTTTTGTTCGTTTATCATCATTTAAATCTTTCCAAAAACCATTTGTGGAAATTAAAGAACACCCCCAACCCTCTATAACTTTTGGTGACCCCAAAAAGAGGGCTTTGCGGGAGCCATCGCTCCAGATCTGGGATCCTCTTAGGCCTGTCACAGCGCCCCCATATCAATTAATCTTATTTGTCACTCATTTATATCGGAACACGAGCAAACACAAAGAACAATCGAACGCTGAACGCTCAACGCTGAAAGCTGAACGCCTCTCTGTTGTTATCAAACAAAGCTGATCAGTCAGGTGGCAGTGGCAGCTACCTGAGATGGCTGTGCTACCTGGGAAATCAGGTTGTCGCGTGGGTGTTCCAAGAATTGTTTACCAGGCGCCCCCGCTGCAACAGCAACAGCAACATCGGCAGCAGCAGCAGCAACATCTATTGTTAGACGCTGGCGTCGCTGTCGACGCCTTGGAGTGAATGTCCTCAGTTGGCACACAAAAACAAAAACCACACACAAAACGACAGAAACAACCAGAGAGACAGAGAGACACACACAGACAGAGAGCGATTCTCTAGAGAGAAACAGCCGAAGCAACAGCCGAACAACAGCCGAAACCAGACTTCGGCTGCGGGCTCGCTGGACGCTGGCGCTGCTTTCATTCGCAAATTGCTCGTCGTTGGAAGCGGTTGTACTGAGCAAGAAAAGCGCGCGAAAAAGCATAATTACAATTGAAATAAATCAAGCGAAAGAAAGAGATAAATACAACAGCAACAGCACATGTTCAATAGCAAATAATAGCAATTATTTTTGTTGGTGCCAGTGAAGTGAGATCGAAGTGAAGTGCGTGCAATGTTCCTTATTAGCAAATCGTAGAGCAACCAACAATCGAGAGTTCAAGTGTCATTCTGAAGCCAAAAAGCAAACAAAATCTCTAATTCTAAAATGGTTTGTGCAATGCAAGAACAGCAGCAGCAGCAGCAGCAGCAGCAGCATCAGCAGCAGCAGCAGCAACAGCAACAGCAGCAGACGCCACAGCAACATGCCACAACGATAGTGCTGCTGACGGGCAATGGCGGCGGCAATTTGCACATTGTTGCCGCGCCGCAGCAACACCAGCCAATGCAGCAGCAGCAGCAGCAGCAACATCAGCATCTGCAGGTCAAGAGCCAACAGCTGAAGCAGCAGCACTCGGCTTTGGTCAAGTTGCTGGAATCAGCGCCGATCAGCAAGCAGCAGCAGACGCCCAAACAAATTATTTACCTGCAACAGCAGCAGCAACAGCAGCAACCGCAACGCAAAAGACTGAAAAACGAAGCAGCAATCGTACAACAGCAACAGCAAACACCTGCAACATTAGTAAAGACAACCACCAATAGCAACAGCAAAAACACGCAGACAACAAATAGTATTAGTCAGCAGCAGCAGCAGATTGTGTTGCTGCTGCAACAACAGCAACAGCAACAGCAGCAGCAACCTGCAACACCAAAGCCATGTGCCGATCTGAGCGCCAAAAATGACAGCGAATCGGGCATCGACGAGGACTGCCCCAACAGCGATGAGGATTGCCCCGCCGGCGCCGCCACTTCGCTATCTCTCGAGGACAGCGGCAGCAGCTACGAGCAATATCAGTGTCCATGGAAAAAGATACGATATGCGCGGGAGCTCAAGCAGCGGGAACTGGAGCAGCAGCAGACCACCACCTCGGGCAGCCAAGAGCAGCAACAGCAAAAGCAGCACCAGGAGCAGCAACTTGAGGCAAAGCCAGCTGTTGTCCCCACCAGCAACATCAAGCAGCTGCACTGTGATAGTCCCTTTTCCGCGCAAACCCACAAGGAGATCGCCAATCTCCTGCGACAGCAATCCCAGCAGTCGCAGCAGCAGCAACATCAGATGCAGCAGCAGCAGCAACAGCTGCAACAGCAGCAACAGCAACGAAGGGATAGCTCGGACAGCAACTGTTCGCTGATGAGCAACTCGAGCAACTCCAGTGCGGGCAATTGTTGCACCTGCAACAGCGGCAGCAGCAGCGATGAGCAGCAGCTGGACGAGATGGAGGAGGCGCAGGACTCGGGCTGCGACGATGAGCTGTGCGAGCAGCATCATCAGCGACTGGACTCCTCGCAGCTGAACTACCTGTGCCAGAAGTTCGACGAGAACCTGGACACGGCGCTGAGCAACAGCAGCAGCAGTGCTAATAATACGGAGAGAAATACGCCAGCCACACTACCAGCCACCACCGAAGATGCAGATGTAGGTTTATGGGGAGACTTTAGATATTATTCAAAAAAAAAAAAGACTAACGGAAAGAGCAATAATCATAGATTTTTATGAAGTTTATTTACAATATAAAAAAGAAATAATGATGGAATGTACTTAGAAATCCTTAGTTAGTTTAGAGCTTATTCCATAAGAAAATAAAATAATAACGGAAAGAGCAATGATCATAGATTTTTATGAAGTTTATTTACAATATAAAAAATAAATAATGATGGAATAAACTTGAAAATCCTAAGTTAGTCTAGAGCTTATGCAATAAAAAAAAATAACGGAAAGAGCAATGATCATAGATTTTTATGAAGTTTATTTACAATATAAAAAAAAATATTGAAGGAATAATACTTGGAAATCCCATTTACAGTTCCCTATAAGTTGTATCAGTAAACCTATAATATTCTTTACTTTTTACTTATCTTATATTATTTTTTGTCTTACTTTCCAGGGCTTCTTCCGACGCTCCATCCAGCAAAAGATCCAGTATCGGCCCTGCACCAAAAATCAACAGTGCAGCATTCTGCGCATCAATCGCAATCGCTGTCAGTATTGCCGCCTGAAAAAGTGCATTGCCGTTGGCATGAGTCGCGATGGTGAGTACTAGCCATATGTTACCTCTTATTAGCCATTAAAAATTATGCAAAAATCTAGACAAGGCAGGGCAGGGCAGGGAAGGGGGGGAGCGAAATTAAATCAAGCTCAGAGACAAATATTAGCAGCCGAACGAGAGCCACACGAAGCCCAGCCGAGCGCCGCACGAAGCTCGTTCGTTGAGTTCAATGACCAGCCGTGAACGAAATTTCAACTGTGTGTGTGTGTAGGTCTCTGTATTGCAACATTTAGCTTGGCGCGCGGATTTCACGGCAAAGTAAAAGTTGTCTATTTTGTTTAAACAAATTCCCCCGAAACAACAGAGACTGAGACTGAGCACCCGCATGATAAATCGAGAGCAGAGTAGCGACTGTGTGTGTGAGTGTGTGCGCCATTTCGAAATTGTGTTAAAAGTTGAATGAACGCACTTAACCCAAATCCATAATGAAGACAGCAGAGCGAGGCCATCGCTCTTGGCTCTCTCTCTCTCTTTCTCTCTTGGCTCTCTCGCTCTGCGTTACGCTGACTGCCTTTGTTATTATATTCGAGTTTTGTAATAATTTGTTTAAATTAAGCCATGCAGCCCGGAAAATATTTACAGGAAATAGCGCCAGCCATCAAGAGATTATGAAAGCACACACACACTCCAAACTCTCTCTCTCTGGCACTCTCTTGGGCTTACTCTCTTTTCCCCACGTTCATTGACTTCTCGGCCAGGCGGCCATGTTTGCTGCTTGCAGTGAAAACGAAAACGAAAGTGGTTCATGTTTGTGTGTGTGTGAGAGGGGTGAGAGAGAGAGGAAGACAGAGAGGGACTGCTTTGTAGGCAACACGCAGACGCGGCCTTTGTGTAATAAATGTAGTATTTGTATTTGTTGCGATGTTGTAATTGATGGATTAGATTTTGGTATTTTTTGTATTTTTATTTAGAGCGCGCGTGTGGGGCAATGGGAAAGTAAAACATAAAGAAAACCAGATATTAGAGAGTATTTTATGGTAAATAAATAATTATAGCAAGAGTTTGTGAGATTATTCGTAGGAAAAATATATAAAAATACACAA
Organism: Drosophila auraria; assembly: GCA_008042615.1. NCBI lineage: Eukaryota > Metazoa > Arthropoda > Insecta > Diptera > Drosophilidae > Drosophila > Drosophila auraria. Next base: position 51,104 of record VNJW01014023.1, on the reverse strand, counting down.
TTTAAAGGGAAAATGCTGAAAAAATAGCAAAAGAAAATAAAAAATAATTTTTTTAAGATATAAATTTCATTTAAATAAAGAAAACCAGATATTAGAGAGTATTTTAGGTAAATAAATAATTAAAGCAAAAGTTTCTAAGATTATTTGTAGGAAACTATATTAAAAAATAGGCAATTTAAAGTGAAAAAGCTGTAAAAATGGCAAAAAAAAAATAAATAATTTGTTAAAGATGTAAATTGCATATAAATAAAGAAATTAAGAAGAATATTTAGTAACTATAAAAATCCTTAATATGTGATGATAGCCAGACTTGAAATTAACCTCGTTTTGTCCCCAAAAACCAACCAATTAATATTTATTACTCATTTAAAACCTCATGCTTATCCTGAGGTACAATCATTTGTTGCTAAAATCCCATCATTTATTAGCCAGGCATATAGTTAGTTAGTTTTTTTTTATAATTTAGCATTAGCAAATCCTTGAACTAGTTCTGTGTCCCAAAGCTAATGCCAAAAATAAGCCATGTGAACCGAAACAAATATTCGACCGCCAACCAAATAAACACAGCCAAACTCGAACTCGGCAACAGCAATGAAATTAAATGAAATGAAATCGAAAAACACAGAAAAAACCGAAAAAAACAAAAGAGAAAAAAGCAAAACCAACAAAAATTTCGAATTGTTTATAATAAAAATGACCGTGTGCTATTTAAGCGACGCCGGCTGAGCAGCCAGCAGCTGGCAGCGCTTGCCTTATCTTTCAAGGAAAATTTAAATAAAACGCACAAGCCAAGCCAAAAAAATTAAATAAAATAAAATACAGGCGAGGGCCGCTGCTGATGAACAATTTACAGTTATAAAACAAGCCAGACTGACCTAGAAAAGGCCACGAAATCATATTTTACAATTTCGGAAACCCAGCGAAGAAACTACTTTCACTTTCGTTTAAAAAATGAAGAAAAAACCCTGAGATAATTGGCGGCCATTTCGAAACACTTTCTTTTTCCGTTCGTTTCGGCTGCTTTCATAATTTCTTTTGCCATAGTAATAGGCGCCATTTTGTTGGTGTTTTTCCTTTGCTTTTCTCTTATTTTTTTGGTATTGCAAAGACACGAAAATAACGCAAGAAATGAAAACGAAACCGAAATTTAGCGCACACACAACAGACACAAGCGGCGCCCCCCACAAAAAGCAAAAAATAAAAACAACAAAAAATACGGGGAGCTCAGTTCATTGACCGCCGCTGACGTGCAACAAAACTGGGTCACCAGCGGCAGCGACGCCAGCAGCGCGGCAGTGAAGGTGGTGGCGAGTGTGCCTCTGTGTGTGTGTGTGTGTGCTGGCGATAGTAAACAACGAACAATGCACACACAGATACTCGATGTCGCTGCTCACATTTTGCATTTGATTTTTGTGGATTTGCTTGAAAATTTATTAGTAACAAAAAGAGAAAAAAAGAGGAAAAGATACGAAAACTAAAAAAATGTGGCATATCGTTAGGTTTTCCTCTAGCTATATGTAGATTTTCTATATAAATTCATTTGCAGCCTGCGCTTGTCTTTATTAGCTGGCACATGCACCAGCACACACATGCTGGCTTTTAATTGAAATGAACTTAAATTAGCGCGAGGTTAGAGGCAAATTGAAAGTAAATATGCAACACGAGCAGAGGCAAAGGAGCCGACGACGACTCGAGAGAAATCGCGAGACGAAGCCGTGAAAAGGGAGGCTAGAAAGGGAAGGGAGTTGAGATTCGGTATTAAATAGTATTAAATGGTATTAAAAAAAAAAGGAATCGCGAGATGAAGCCGTGAAAAGGAGGCTAGGAAGGAAAGGATTGTAGTCAACATTAAGAGTTTAGAGAGATTCGGTATTAAATGGTATCAAAATTATACAAATTTGGGGATTAATTGAATGTTTTAAAAAGTATATTTTTACTCTTTTTTAAAAGAAAAACATAGATCTTAGGGATTTTATCACATAATTTATATTATAAACAAAATGCATTAATTACAATTTCAACCGAAAGAGACTTTAGATTCGTACATATATAAATTTGAGGTTTATTTTATTATTTTTCAGTATATTTTTAAGGTATATTTGGCATTTGTTCATAGATTTTTTACAAACAAATACATTATCTTTATAACTGTAAAAATATTGCAATTTTTAGTATTTTACGTTGACTAATTGCAGCCTAAAGAGTAATTACAAGTCCATAGCAATTATTCAAAGATACTTTGTTGCACTTTACAACCAAACATTAAATAGATTTTCATCTATTAGATATGTTTTTCAACTCGAAAGATAACCACCGCACCTACTAGCTGCAATTAGCTGCTGCTGGCTGCTTGATGCTTGCTGCTGGTGTGCCGTCCCCAAAAGCACATAAAATAATCAAACAATTGTCAATTATCGAAGGCACAAGCATTTTATATATATATATCTGTATATGAATATATATAGAGAGGCACACATAAATATATAAGCTACGACATGCCCGTTGCTGTTGTTGTCGCAATCATTATTATTTTGAGGCTACACACACACTCAGACACACACAGAGCAGCAGCAGCTACAACGGCATGCATGTAGATTTCGCCTTGCCTCGCCGCTGCGAGTGTTTTGAACTTTATTCAGGTCAATTACAAATACATTAAAATGCCAGTGCTACACACACACACACACACATGGCTGTTGACTAAAATAATATTGGAGGCTACACTACACGAAACGAAACGAAACGAGCGACGACGATGGCGACGGACAAGGAGACCCGTCGGGGTACATGGCAGGGCAGGGGTTGATTTCGGGGCTGGGCCTTCGGTGGGAGTTGGTTCTCGGAGCACACTCACACTGTGGAGCAGTTCAAGGAGCCTTTGGCGGGCTATAACCGCTCACAGCTTCAAGTACAAAATGCTAATGATTACGCCGATGACGGTGATGATGATGTGGGTGAGGTTCTAAGGCTAGCCAGTGGGTAGCTACTTGAGGCTACCTAAGGCTGTTCGATTAAAGCTTGGAGATTGGAAAGTAACTCATTGGAGGTGTTTTGGAGTTTCATTTCTTATTTTTAGTATTTTTAAAGTCCCTATTTTCCTAATTTAACTTTAAGTTAAACACTCTTCTCCCCCTTTTTAGTATTTTCTTTATTTCAAGCCCAATTATTCGCCTCCTTAGCCCGCTTATTATACAATTACTGGCTTACTTGTCCGCCGTCGTCCATAAGTGAAATCATTTCACGCGTGTCATTCATCACCAAAAAAACAACCTAAAAAAAAGGCAAAGAAAAAGAGAGCAACAACGGCAGCTGCTTGACAAGTTGCTGGATGCTTCTTTTGATTTTTCTGTGTATTTTTTTGGTTTTTTTGGTTACATAAAGTGGCTGTGTCTGTGGCTGTAGCTGTGCTGCTGCCTTCACCTGCCTCTCCAACAAAAAATGGTTAACGGTGAAATTGCGAAGAAAAGAGCGCCAAAAGCCAAAAGCAAAGCCAACAGCGTCAGCGTCGAACGTAACAAACTTGTTTTACACGAGACTCTGCTGGCGTCGCCTACTACGCAAGTTGAACCTTCAAAAGGTTCATTTACCTCGCAGCCAACGAGCCAGCGAGCACAGCCACTAGCTACAGCTTCGTCTGGCTGCCAACGAGCTCGCTCAGCTCTCGGCTTTATAGTTTTTTTCTGCTCGAAATAAAAAATGTACTTTCGCTTTTTTCAATGCCTCGGCGCCAAAAAACTAGTTTTCCAGCAGGTCTCTCTCTCCCGCGAGCTCTCTGAGAGCCGGAGCTGGAGCGCATATGTTGCAGCAAATGTTGCAGTTGCAGTTGCAGAGTTCAACGACTCTTGTAAAATTTCTCGAAGGTTTCGCATTGCAACATCGCCTCGCAACTTGTTCGAAGCTGCATTTGCATTCTCTCAGAGTATCTGTATCTGTGCCTCTTGTATCTGTATCTGTGCTTCTCTCTCTCTCTCTCTCTCTCTCTCTCTCGTGCTGAATGCTGTTCATTGCACTCGGCCTCGATTCGTTCGACTGCAATATTCGCAGCGGAGGCAGGGAGGTTGGGGGCTGGCTACGACTCTTGCAGTTTGTCGCCGAGTGCAGCGACTCTTATTTGGGTCAGGCACGGTCATTCGCCTTTTGCCAACCGCTCGCCTTGGCGCGCATTTATTTGAAAATGATTAGACACGAAATGGAAATGGAAATGGAATCGGAATTATTTTTTGCTCGTATGCATTTTCAAAGTCTGTTCGATTGCGGATCAGCTTGACCTAATTTTTTATTTGTTCAGCAAAGCAAGCAAGCGCTGGTGAACTTGTAAACAAATTGGGGAATATTTTTGGGGCAGTTGTAAAGGTCAAGGAGGTTGGGGATGGGTTGATAGGAAATTATAGTAACTATCATTATATATATATATAAATAAATATATTAAGGCCTTTACTACAACCTCCCTTCACGCATTTACTTAACCCATTAAGCATACGCCCTGTGGCCCACTTTTAAACTTGCCTTGAATTATGAAAAATTGCTTTCTTTGTTTGGTTTTTTTTCCACTTCATCGATGAGTTGAAATGAAATGAAATGCAAATGAAACGAGAGAGGCGCACGACCTTTTCGTGTAAAATTAATAATATGGCACAGGGTCTTCATAGACTACACTCTACCCTGAACGATCCGAGCGATGTCATATGCTATGTGCGACTATGGCGACCTCCCCGACGCTTGTTTCATTGAAACATTTTTCATGACCCAGAAAAAGCGACGACGACGAAGGCTCCAAATCGAAAATAAATTTACTCGCAAGCGCTTTCGAAGAAATTTCAAGAAAACTTCAAAACAAACCAAATGACGACTTAATTATTATTATTGTTATTATTTCGGCCCCCTTTCTTTGGTGTCATTTCTTTCCACACTTTTCGATCGCGTTGTAAACAACTTACGCAAGCAGACCGAAGACCAGAAAAGCAGAAAAACAAAAAAGCAGAAAACCAAAGCAACAGCAATTGTGTCGCTTATGTGACTTTACGTAAAGCCAGCCACTCGTCCAGAGGTGTTTGTTGTGAATCACCGAAAGTAGGCCCATCTCCCTCTGTCTCTTTTGCTGGCAAAGTGCAATGAACTCCGTGGGGGGGGGGGGGGGGGGGGTAAAAAAAA
>VNJW01014023.1:0-45933 GCA_008042615.1 Drosophila auraria | reverse complement strand
AATAAAAAACTGCCCGGGTAAACAACAAGTTTGATTTTTTCGTTTATTATTTCCCCGTAATTCAGGAAGTCAGCCGCCGCGCAAACAATAACAAGAGATCATAAACGATTTGGGTTTAGAAAGCAACTTGACACAAGGCTCCACACATGGGGGATATGGTTGTTGTTCGGCGTAAAATGAGGTCGCGCAGTGAAAGTGAAACTCGTTAATTGGCTTTTAATTGCCGGCATTATTGTGAATGTCAATTGTGGCCAAAAGCGATGCTATTGAACTGGTTTTCGACTCCAAAGAAGAGTTATATAAAGATTAGGTCTGGCACAAATTATATTAAATATAAATATAACTTTTAATACAAAATATTCCCTTAGGACTTGCAATAAACCCTAAAACCCGTTCATTTTTTGAGGCCACCTTCGCCTCTCCCCCCTTCGAGCTGCTTCCAGTTCGTCGTCGCGGCGTTATGCAACCTCTTTTAGGCCCAAACAGCGGCAGCGGCAGCGGCTGTTGACCAACTCACTCGTTGCTTGCATTTCCGCGGCACGCACGAAAATTTCTGGCTATCCAAAAAATGAGCCAAACAACTTTCACTTTTACTTTCCTCGCGTCGCCGCCGCCACCGCCGCCGAATGATTATTAAACGTTGTTTCGTTACGTTTCCGTGGCCTCATTCGAGCGGTTAAGTTCATTGACCAGCCGAAACCGAAGCCGAAGCAACCAGAAGCGACGCGGCTATGACAAAGCCCCAGAGTTGGTTTTTTATTTATGGATAAATAAACAAAATCTGGAGCTTGTTGAGTCATAATAATAATATTTTGTAAGTCTGCATGCAAGTGCAGGCGGCGGGCTGACCTGTTGATATTTTCCACCTGTCAACAACATGGCGTATGAGCAATGTTTGTTGTTTCAAACATCACTCATACGCACCGTGGAATGTCGCCAAATGCAAAAAATTATGAAAAATATCGACAAGTATGGCAAAAGCTCTGCGAAAGCTTCTGAGCAACTCAACACGAAGCGCTCTTAAGTGGTGAAAAGCTCGGCGATGCTTAAGAGAGCCTGCTCTTAGTAACTCTTGCCGAGTTCTTTGAACTTGTTTAACGCAAAGAGAGAAAGAGAGAGCCCTTTAACAATATGAAGAGAGCTGTGGCAAGCTTATCACAGAAAGCTTATCAGTGCTTGAACTTGCTTTGTTTTTGCAAAAGGGTCATTGTTTTAAGATATTTAGAGTTAAACAACTAGAATTACATTTATATGTATAAATAATAAAAGAGTATTTTAAATACAAGATTTAATAATTATTTAAAAAATAAAAACCAATAAAAAACAATATCAAAATTATATTTTGTTAAACATAACAAAATAACTATAATTTATTTATTTCAAACATTGTTTGCTTTTAAAGAAATAACCATAAATATTTGAAGCATTTTTCTTATGGCCTTATCACTGACTCAACTCTCTTGACACTCTTTTGCATCAAAATAGAGCTTTGCCCTCGCTCTCTTTGGCCTGCTCTTTCACTGCTCTCCCTCTCTTTGTGCGGCTTTTGCCTCTCCGTGTGTTTTGTTCGAGTTTTCCTCTGTTTTGTGCTTCGCTTTTGGCGGCTGAAGCTCAGTCGCCGTCGCAGTTGCCGTCACTGAGGTTCGCTCTCCGACACCGATATACCGATACCGATGCCGATGTCGATGCCCGATACCTCTGGGGTATATTCGTAACTCGCTTTGGCTTTTACAGTTAGTCGCGTTCGAGACCTTGTCGAGTTTTGTCATGTTAGCCAGCAGCGATCCGCGGGATCCGAAGTAAGCCGAGAGCCGATAGCCAAACAGCGCGCGAGTGCGAATAGTTTTAACCGCAAAAGATAACACAGCGAATTAATTAATTAAAATTAATTGCAAGCCACAACACAAGAGTTGTCCAAGTGTCCAAGCCAAGTTAATGTGAAGAAAAGTCGACCGAGTCTCCCCAAAAATCAAAAAACACACACACACACCTCACTCGTTTGTCTGGATTACGCGCTAAAAAATAAATATTAAATATAAATTAAATAAAATACAAACCACTAATTTATTTGCTAAAATATAAAACAAAAAATACAACCAAGTGAAAAACCAGAAGCAAAGAAAGTTCCTCTCTCACAAAACAAAACAAAGCAAAACAAAACAGCAGTTAATTAAAATATTTAACCGAGTTTTTAGTGCAAATAAGATAACCAAGTTACTCAAAAATCCAAATATTTATTGTACCTGAGAGCTCCTCCAACCAAAGCTGTGTGTGTGCCAAAAAAGCAAAGAAATCCAAGAGAAATTAAGAGAATATCACAAAGAATTATCTAAAAAAAAACAAAATACTTAATGACCGCGTTGAACTGAGTGGTTGTTGTGCCCCCAAAAGGGAAAAGTGACCAAGTCGAGAGCCGAGCTTGTCAAAATAAATCCAAAAAGCAAACAAAACACATCAAAATGGGCGAAGAACTGCCAATATTGAAGGGCATTCTCAAAGGCAATGTCAACTATCACAATGCCCGTAAGTTTCAACAAGAATTCGGAGTTAATATTACAATTTCCATGGCTCTTCGAAAGTTAGAAAGTGAAAGAGCCAAAGAGCCAATTTCCCTAAGCCCGACTGACACAGATTTGGCCAAAGCGAAAAAAGAGTTAAAATTAAAATAACACCCAGCTTTCGGTTTCCAAAAACTCCCAGAGAAATGCAGGCATTCTGAGATACTCTACTTTGATTCGGATTTTTTTTTTCTCCTCTCATTTTGTTTACCTTTTTTCTTCACTCCATCGATGGCTTCAAACTAATACAGTAAGCACTCGTTACAGTAAACTATTTCGACTGTGTTAGCTTTAAATTTTACTCATTTTGAAATGGTTAAGTGGAAAAATGGTATTTAAAGCCCTTAACCAAGTCTAATAATTATTTCCTAGTGTCCCCACTGTCAGAGCATTCACTGTGGCAGTAACCATCAACAAAAAAAAATACAGTAAACTATTTCCACTTTGTTAGCTTTAAATTTTACTCATTTAGAAAAGGAAAAGTGGAAAAATGGTATTAAGAGCCTTTAACCAAGCCTAATTACTATTTCCTAGCTTATGCAGTGTCCCCACTCTCAGAGCATTCACTGTGGCATCAACCATCAACCAAAAAATAAAAAAAAAGCGAGCGCCATTGAAGTGTTGACCTCGTTTATAAACATACAATATTTTTTTTTCTTTGCCGCGGAAGAGCTTTAAACTTGAATCGAAACTCCAGCGAAGGCGACGGCTTTGCGTGGCGTTGCTATTTTCTACATGAAGAGCGAAACCGCGAGAGAGCGGCGGCATCTCTCCCGTCGCGTCGGCGCGTTGGAAAGTTGGAACGCTCTAATTTCTACGCGCAGCGCCAGCTGCTGCTGCGCCTGCGCAGACGCTTCATTTTCCATTTCGTTTGACCTGGATTTCGCTGCCCGCCAACTGGGTCACACTCTCTCGCCGGCTCTCCCTCTCTCTATCTCTAAGCCAGTCTGCAGCCGTGGAAATGGTGGAAACGCGTGTGGAAAACGCTGTTTCACTTTTCTGTGCCAGAGTGAAATTTTTGAACGAGCGCAGATTTCTTTTGACATTGAAAAGTTGGCCAAACATTTGTCGGATTTTTTTGCTATGAAGGCGGGGAAAAAGTTTCACAAAAAATTAGATGAATTTGGTAATTAGGCAAAGGTAGAGGGAAATGGAGGGAAATGCCGGGGAAAACATGGCTAAAATATGTTAAAAACTATACTTTGTTTAGTGTAAAATTTTGTATTTTGAATTTTTAAGGAAAAAAAAAAGGAAAATGTATTTTTTCTAGCATTTTATATGCTTAAAAAAATATTTAAAAATCTAATACACGTTTTGTATATTAAAAAATTGCATTTATTAATGTTTAAAACCTTTTAAAATACATATTAAGCTCCCCTAGCTCTTCTTTCTCATCGACACTTCGTTTGTTTCCCCTTTTCGTACTCCCAAGTGCGAAAAACGTGACCGCAAACGTGCCTGATTTTTCCCTCTCTCTCTCTTTCTGTTTATTGGTGAAATGTGAAAGTTCACCCACATAAAAATTTTTCGGTTGCGGCCAGAGGCAGAAATTAAAAATCTAAAAAAAAGAGAAAGTGTAACAGAGAAGAGGAGAGCGTAGATCGAAGACCGAAGACTGACAGCAGCAGCAGCAGCAGCTGAGGCAATGACCCACTTTGAAGGGCAACTTCCTGCGTGACAACCGAAAGGAGCCACAACAGCTGTCCTTTGCACCTGCTGCTGCTGCCTCTGCTGCTTCTGCTGCTGCTCTCCTGGCTGTAAAGTAAAGTGCAGCAGGGCAGTCAAGTGTGTAATTGATGGGGACTTAATTTTATACGCTCATAAGTTGAAACCTGCAAGGTTACTAACCTAAATTCCCTTTGTTCCCTCATTGCAGCTGTGCGCTTTGGACGCGTGCCGAAGCGCGAGAAGGCGCGCATCCTGGCCGCCATGCAGCAGAGCACCCAGAACCGCGGCCAGCAGCGCGCCTTAGCCACCGAGCTGGACGACCAGCCACGCCTACTTGCCGCCGTGCTGCGCGCCCACCTCGAGACCTGCGAGTTCACCAAGGAGAAGGTCTCGGCAATGCGGCAGCGGGCGCGCGATTGCCCCTCCTACTCGATGCCCACATTGCTGGTAAGTTTCAAACTAAACCCAAGAAAGAGTATTTAAATAGTTTATTAGAAAAGGAAATGCCATAAATCACAAGGCTAGCATATTGATCCATGATCACTGATATAGAGACACCTTTTCCTATGGCCATTGGAACGTGTGGCATCATAAATAACCATTGCCCATAAAATTATGAAAATCGCAGCCCTACTGCTCCGGCAAAGGTTACGGCGTAGGCGAAGTCACATTTCCGGGCCGACTTCGACTTCTGTTGACATGCATAGATCAGCCATAATGCCAGCTATAGTCACTAGAGTTACTGCCAGCTGGTTACTGCTTACTACCTACTGGCGGCGTTAGTCATGCGCCAAGGTGAACCTGTTTGCACGATTCTAAACCAGGAAATCGCTGGCCGCACGTAGACGCGTCTACAAGCGACGACGACTGCTCTTTGGATTGGATTCTTGCGGGGCCAGCGCCGGGCCATTGAAGTGGCAAGTTTGGGGTCAAGTTCTTGACGAAAAGCGCCGAGCGGCAAGCTGTCAATGTCAAATTTATGACAGCTCTGTGAGTGATAAATTTGCTTTTCATTCAATGTTTATTTTACAAACAACGTCATGGGGGAAAACCATTTACTAGCAGGAAGTCAATGAAGAGAGGTAACTCCACTATGATACCCCCCTAAAATATCAGAGCCAAAAAGCGATAAAGAAAAGTACAAAAAAAATCAAATAATAAAATTCAGCGAAATCGAAAAACGTGTCCCGGCTCGGCAACAACAAATATACAAAACAAAATAAAGTTCTAAAGCTCAAGGTCAAGCGTAGCGTCATTATTAATGAAAGCACACAGTTATCGCAGGTGGGAAAGAGATGTGAATAGCAGGATTAGAGAAAGAGAGAGGGAGAGGGAGAGACAGCCAGACACATGCGTTGGCCATTTAAATAAATTATTATTAAAATATTTAAAAGCCAGGGAGAGAAAGAAAATAAAAAAGAGACAGAGTCCGAGTCCGAGTCAAGTGCAAGGCTAAAAAAGTTAAAATTTGATTTGTTGATTCTTCAAAAGGCGATCGACAGTTCAAGAAGTGTCCATAAAGCACACACACAAAGCCCTGGTATTAGTAGAGAACCTCAGCGACCAACGACCTTGGGGCGAGTTATTTTTTAACCTTGGAATAATACCCCTTTTCCACCCCGCTTGCAGTTGATATTTCCACTAGACTCGGACTCGGACTCGGACTCGGACTCGTCTAAATGAGTAAACAATAATAACACTAAAAAGAAAAAAAAAATATGCATAAAATGTCATGAGTATGAGGAAGCGAATGCCAGACAGGCGGCGTCACAGAAATGCACTAGAGAGAGGCAGATAGAGAATAGAGAATGGGTTTGAGAGCAAATCTGTAAAATTGTCAGGTGGTTCTCATATTAGGAAGCGTCGTAATATCGCCACAAAAAAGCAATTTAGTTTATGACGGAAGACGGAAGGCACACACGGAGCAAGGTGAGGCTAGAATTTGCTCATAGAAATAGAAAATTCCTCGGTTTCTAGCCAACAATTAGCCCTAGCAGATTATTCAATCTCGAAGAAAGAATTCTGCGAATGAATTATTTTTGGCAAAAAACACACATCTCTCGTTTTGAAGGTCGTGATATGGCGGGAATAAAAATCGGGAGCGGTCCCCCGCCTCTGCTCATTAGTATTTTCGCCAACTATTTCCGCTTTTGCGCAAATCAGAGAAATATATAAAATGATACGACGACGTCAAAGCGCCGGCAAAGGAAAAACGAATTGAGAAAGCCGCCTGCCGGTTGCCGGCTGCTTCTGCTTCTGCTTCTGCTTGTGCTTGTATGCTTGTGCTTTTTGCACTTGCCCCAAGGCCATACAGAACGAAAGAAAAGAGCATTTTCAAGGTTAATCAGAGACGAAAATCAAAGCACTTTTTTTGGGGTGGCAAAAAAAAAATACACACACAGGGGGCGGGGCGGCTGAGCCAGACGGCACAACGTGTGCTTATTGAAACGAAACGGAATAATGTGAAATTAAAAAAATACCAGAATAATATCAGAAATAAAAAGAATCAAGAGGGGGTCGAGGAGGCGGCACGTTCGCTGTCTGCGCCACTTGGCGCATGTTCATGTAACTCAAAACCCGGAAAGCCAAATGGCGAAATAGCATGAACATTCGCTTTTCCTCCCTATTTAATTTTTTTTCTGCTTCTGCTTCCACCCCTCTCTCGGGTGGGAAACACGCGCCGGGACAAAATAAAAACAAATGGCAAAAGCCTTGAACTCTGGTTCGTCGACCTTGGCTGGTAATGTCAGGCGGCGAAAAGCTCAACACAAACTACAGAGAGAGCAGCCCCTAGAAACTACGAAAAAAAAGAATAGCAGGAAAACTAACAGCACAACCCGAGCTGACGTAGGCCAGGCAAAGCTCTCCTCTCTTCTCTCTTTTTGTGTGGAAAGCTTCCAGCGGTGTTTAAGGAAATGCGACATTTGTAGGGGAAGCAGGGAGGGGAGGGACGGGCAGAGACAGAGGTGGGCGGTGCGGAAGTACAAATAGTTATTATTATTGATTTAAATGAGTGAGCAGGGGCGAGGTGAGCGGAGCGGAGCGAGAGGTGCGTCCAAAGGGGAGGTTCGCTGACCTTCGCGTGTGAAAAGAGCGATGACGTGATAATAGAGGGGTGTTAGGGGGGTAGGAAAAACAAACTAAGCAACAGTTAGAGGAAAAGTTTAACATTCAGACTGACAGGCCAAGGGGAAATGGAAAAGTAATATGAGAGGGATGAAAAATAATACAAATTAATTTAGATATTATTCAATCTTCAAACAGAAACCCCCTGTTAACCCCTTAATTTCTGATAGGGATGAAAGCATTATAGCGCACGAAAATAGTTATAATTAATTTAGATAATAATAAAACTTTATATAGAAACCCCTAAACCCTTATTTTTTGATAGGGATGAATGCACTATGGCGCACAAAAATAATTATAATTAATTTAAATTTAATCCCACCTTTATATAAAAAACCCCTCGTTAACCCCATTATTTTTTTCCTCTCTCTCCTTTCAGGCCTGTCCCCTGAACCCCGCCCCTGAGCTGCAATCGGAGCAGGAGTTCTCGCAAAGATTCGCCCATGTGATTCGCGGCGTCATTGACTTTGCCGGCATGATACCCGGCTTCCAGCTGCTCACCCAGGACGACAAGTTCACGCTCCTGAAGGCCGGTCTCTTCGATGCGCTCTTCGTGCGTCTGATCTGCATGTTCGACTCGTCGATCAACTCGATTATCTGCCTCAACGGCCAGGTGATGCGGCGCGATGCCATCCAGAATGGAGCCAATGCCCGCTTCCTGGTGGACTCCACCTTCAACTTTGCCGAGCGCATGAACTCGATGAACCTGACGGACGCGGAGATCGGTCTCTTCTGCGCCATCGTGCTGATCACGCCGGATCGTCCCGGCCTGCGTAACCTGGAGCTGATCGAGAAGATGTATTCGCGCCTCAAGGGCTGCCTGCAGTATATTGTGGCCCAGAATAGGCCCGATCAGCCCGAGTTTCTGGCCAAGCTGCTGGAGACCATGCCCGATCTGCGCACTCTGAGCACCCTGCACACCGAGAAGCTGGTCGTGTTCCGCACCGAGCACAAGGAGCTGCTGCGCCAGCAGATGTGGTCCATGGAGGACGGCAATAACAGCGATGGGCAGCAGAACAAGTCGCCCTCGGGCAGCTGGGCCGATGCCATGGACGTGGAGGCGGCCAAGAGTCCGCTGGGTTCCGTTTCCAGCAGCGAGTCGGCGGACCTGGACTATGGCAGTCCGAGCAGCTCGCAGCCACAGAGCGTGGGCGTGGCCCTGTCCTCGCCACCCCAGCAGCAGCAGCAACAGCCCTCGGCCTTGGCCAGCTCGGCACCCCTGCTGGCGGCCACCCTTTCCGGCGGATGCCCGCTCAGAAATCGGGCCAACTCCGGCTCGAGCGGTGATTCCGGGGCCGCTGACATGGACATTGTCGGCTCGCATGCACATCTCACCCAGAATGGGCTGACAATCACGCCGATTGTGCGACACCACCAGCAGCAGCAGCAGCAGCAGCACCAGCAACTCCAGCAGCAGCAGCAACACCACCCGCAGCAGCAGCAGCAACAGCAGCAGCAGCAGATGCACCACCAGCAACACCCACAGCTGCACCATCACTTGACCGCCGGAGCGGCTCGCTACCGGAAGCTGGACTCGCCCACCGACTCGGGCATCGAGTCGGGCAACGAGAAGAACGAGTGCAAGGCCGTCAGTTCCGGCGGCAGCTCCTCCTGCTCGAGTCCGCGTTCCAGTGTGGATGACGCTCTGGACTGCAGCGATGCCGCCGCCCAGGCCCAGGCCCAGGTGGTTCAGCATCCCCAGCTGAGCGTGGTGGCCGTGTCGCCAGTCCGCTCGCCCCAGCCCTCGAGCAGCGGCCACCTCAAGCGGCAGATTGTCGAGGACATGCCAGTGCTGAAGCGCGTGCTGCAGGCTCCGCCGCTGTACGACACCAACTCGCTGATGGACGAGGCCTACAAGCCGCACAAGAAGTTCCGGGCCCTGAGGCACCGCGAGTTCGAGACCGCCGAGGCCGATGCCAGCAGCTCCACATCCGGTTCGAACAGCCTGAGCGCCGGGAGTCCCCGCCAGAGTCCGGTGCCCAATAGTGTGGCCACGCCACCGCCCTCGGTGGCACCCGCCGCCCTGGGTAATCCCGCCCAGAGCCAGCTGCACATGCACCTGACCCGCAGCAGCCCCAAGGCCTCGATGGCCAGCTCGCACTCGGTCCTGGCCAAGTCCCTGATGGCCGAGCCCCGCATGACGCCCGAGCAGATGAAGCGCAGCGACATCATCCAGAACTATCTGAAGCGCGAGAACAGCACGGCGGCCAGCAGCACCACCAATGGCGTGGGCAACCGCAGTCCCAGCAGCAGCTCCACGCCGCCCCCGTCGGCCCAGAGCCAGCAGCAGAGCCAGCAGCAGCGGTGGGGCAGCAGCTCGGTGATCACCACCACCTGCCAGCAGCGCCAGCAGTCCGTGTCGCCGCACAGCAATGGCTCCAGCTCCAGCTCAAGCTCCAGCTCCAGCTCCAGCTCCAGTTCGTCCTCCTCCTCCACATCCTCCAACTGCAGCTCCAGCTCGGCCGGCAGCTGTCAGTATTTCCAGTCGCCGCACTCCACCAGCAACGGCTCCACGGCCCCGGCGAGTTCCAGCTCCGGCTCCGGCTCCGGCTCGAATCCCACTCCGCTCCTCGAGCTCCAGGTGGACATTGCCGACTCGGCGCAGCCGCTGAATCTGTCCAAGAAATCACCGACGCCGCCGCCCAGCAAGCTGCACGCTTTGGTGGCCGCCGCCAATGCCGTTCAGCGTTATCCGACGCTGTCCGCCGATGTTACGGTAACGGCCTCCAATGGCGGCGGTCCTCCCTCGGCGGCGGCCAGTCCCGCCCCAAGCAGCAGTCCGCCGGCGAGTGTGGGCTCCCCTCAGCCGGGTCTGACCACCGCCACGGTGCACAAGGTCATGCTGGAGGCGTAAGGGGGGAAGGGAGAAGAGGAGTGGGAGAGACAGAGACAGAGACTGGGAGAGGCAGTTCAGCGGAGGAGAAGGATCAGCAGGCTCAGCGGGATCGGCAGGAGTTGAGTTAAATTATTTTCTTAATTTTAATTGAGCCGTGTACAAAGTTTGAAAGCAAAACCAACATGCATGCAATTTAAAAACTAATATTTAAAGCAACCACAACAACTACAAGTTATTAATTTAAAGGAAAGAAGGAGGAGAAAGCTTGAATGGTATTACAAAGAAAAAAGAAAAAAACAGAAAACAAAAAAACATAAAATATATTTTAGCAGTTAAACTTTAACGTAGCAAGCAAACCAACAAATGAAACGCAAGGCAGCGCCCCCCTTTGAATTTGCATTAACTCTTCCCCCTTCAGCTGCAAGCCCCTCACACGCCCGTCTATCGACCCCTCTGATTGTTTTATAAGTTTTAAGCTCTTGTTGTACATATTAATTACGTTTAAAAAGTAAACTATGTTTAGCTCTTTAGTTCGTAGGCGGAGCAAAACTACTTGCTTTTTTGTGGATGTTTTTTGAAAAAACTGCAAATTATTATTATTATTATTATTATTAAATTTATAAAAATACCTTAAAAAAAAAAACAAAACAAAAACAATGTGTGTGAAATTTTTTATTGTGCGATCTCCGGAGCAGAATTGAAGTGCAGTTTGCAACAAATTTTAACTACGATTAAGTTGAGAACGATTCATTTTTTATGAATTTAACTAATTTTATGAATTTGTTATAGTTTTCCACCCTTCCCCATCTATCGATCTGTCTATCTATCCGACTAGTATCTCTCCTTATTTCTCCTCTGGCACAAAGCTCTTTTCTAAAGTGGAATGAATATTGTTTTCTAATTTTAAAAACTACCACAAAACAAACAAAATGGAAAAAAAACGAAGGATACAATTTAAATAAACTTTAAATCAATGAAAATCAAACAAAATGCTTCAAGTTTTTAGCAGCGAGCAGTAAGAAGAAACCCAACGTTAAATATATTTGTTGTGTACATAGTTAAATGTTAAATTAAAAACACAAACGTAAGAAAGCATATTTAAAGTACATATAAATACACATAAATATTAATGAGAAGAGAACCTAATGCTTAAAGATTCAATGTTTGATTGGCGTCTTAGAAAACCAAGCGAAAAATACAACAAAAAAATGAAAGAAACAAACAGAAATTATGATATATATTATTTAAAACGTAACGTATACATTTATATTAATGAATGAAACAAAACAAAAAAGAGAAAACTTGCGGTAGCAAAAAAACTATTACATTAATTACATTTTAATTACGCTGTACTATTATGATTATTAATTATTATGATTAATTAATTACTATTTTTATGCTTAGAAGAAACAAAAACAACCAACAACAAAAAACAAAGATGCAAAAACAACAAAAACAAACAAAAAAAACAAACAAACAAAGAATTACACTGGCGCAGAAATTTGTATTGTCAAATCAATAAAAAATTTGTTTAAAAATTTTCAAAAAAACATCTTCAGTTTTTTTATTTCAATTTTCATTTTCAGTTGCAAATTTTTTACCCAATTTTCAGTTCTCCTTCGCTTGCTTTGGTTTGCCGAATGGTAAGATATTATTTATACTTTTCAGTTGGCTTAATTTATTCCCCTTGACTACCGCGCTCTGTAAAAAGTATTCACAAAATTATATCTAAAGTATTTATATCAGAATTAAATCAAGAAAACCAAAACAAACAATTTTACGTGTATAAAAATGAGCCACAAAAAGAAAAAAATATGTAAAGACAAAGGAAGAACACTCTCAACGTTGTTGGAAATGAAAAACTCCGAAGAGGATGAAAAATCTACAGAAATATTATATATTCTTTTAAAATTTATGCAGCGCCGTGAAGCGCGGAAATTAACAAAAAAGATATCACTCTTCAATAATTGACTCTATATATATATATATATACACATATATACAAGCATATGTACGTAGATGAAACGATTTTGGTGTCGTCTGTGTGTGTATGTATGTAAGCGTATTTGTCCGTAACTTTTAGCCAGAACAAGCAACAAAAACAACAGCAGCAACAGCTACCAAAAAATATATTGTAATTGTATATCTAAAAGTGAATATTTTATGTAAAAACTAACTCAGCATTGAGCGAGGATGATAAAGACGAAGGACGAGGGGTATGGATGGATGTATCCGACCGAACGACGGCAGCGACAACTGAAACAATGAAATTGCGACAATTAAGCGTAACGTAACGTAAACGTAAATGTAAATCGTAACCGTAAACAGCCGTAAGAGTAACGTAATAGCAACTAAAAACTTTGACGAGATTAATTGAAACCGAAACCGAAGATGAGGCAACTCCAGCTGAGGCGGCATATGAAATACCATATAAATAATATCTAATAATATAAACATATATAAATATATATATATACACATGAATATATTTTCAAGGACAGTCACAAATCCAATTGCGGCAAAAATAAAGAGTTTTTAAACCCAAAAATTTGGCAAAAATTAAGAAAAACCAAAAAAAAAAAAAAAGAAGGTGAGGAATAAGAAGTGTTTCGGAAAATTGATGATTGAATCTCCATAAAGACAAGAAGTAACACTAACACAGCAAAAATTTGTATTTGTGAAATAAAATAATATTACAGTTTGTTTTAAATGAAGACACACACAATGAGAAAACAAACCAACCCCCCCATCCCAACCCAGAATGGAATATGTGAATAAAATATTGAAAATAAGTATTTAAAATATATCAACAGAAATTATGAAAAAAAACTAAGAGACTGACGGTGTTTTTATTTAACTTTTGGGGTTAGTTTTCGGTGAAAAAAATGCTCAAAAAGGTAAGGTTGTATCAGATTTCTGGTTCTTTAGGAAAACTGATTCCGAATTCATGGACTTAAGTTCCAAATAAAACAAAAAGAAGGATATTTTGGAAATAGAGTGACCAGCTTTCGTAAAAAAAAGTACGAGGTGTGTTCAAATAGTATCGCAAATTATTTGTTTTTTCAAAAATTATTTATTTATTTATGAATATCTATTTTGTCCCCTTCAAAGTAATCCCCATGAGATATTATACACTTGTGCCAACGGTTTTTCCAATTTTCGAAGCACTTCAAAAAATCATTTTTTTTATCTTGTTTAGCTCCTCCTTCGATGCCGTCTTTATCTCGTCCAGCGTAGCGTAACGTCGTCCTTTCATGGGCCTTTTCAGTTAAGGGAACAAGAAAAAGTCACAGGGGGCCAGATCTGGGGAATACGGTGGCTGCGGCATCATTAGTGTGTTGTTTTTGGCCAAAAAGTCGCGCATCGTGGTGCAAATGCCAATTTTTGGCCAAAAGGCCAATCTTCTCGGCTTTCTGAAAACAATTTGTACCACCGATAAACGTTGCTTCGGTCCAAGGTACGTAACCCGCGAAAATTCAAAATTCGCGTTACTTTTTGAGCACACCTCGTATATGGATATGGCTATATCGATTCGTCTGTTGCTGTTTATGAAGAATATCACTTGTGAGATTTTTTTTTAAAGTAATAATCCTGGGGCAACCCTTTCTTCATCTCCCAACTTTGGATAGCTTGCCTAGGAAGGAATAGATGAAAATTTCTAAATCGATTCGTCTGTTGATGCTTATAGGGAATATACAAGATTCTACTGAGATCCCTTTATAAACTTACCCATCTTTCTACAAAAATAACCCTTGAAGTGTCAACTTTGGATCGTACATCACTGTATTTACAGTTGCCCGGGCTTATCACACACACACTCGCACGGATTCTTTCTCGCTGAGAATGGCGATTATTTTCAATGTCGCGGCTGTCTGCTGCCAGTCTGTGTGTGTGTGTTTGGGTGCTTTTGTGTTGGAATTTTGCCCGTGACCTTGAGGCGATAAGAGTCGCGAAATGAATTTGCCGAAATAATCAAATCAGCGGCCAGCGAGAAATATATAGAGAGCAAAGAAAGATAGCGAGCGAGAGAGAGAGAGAGAGAGAGGGGGTTAAGGCGTCGTCTGGGCAGCGTGAGTACCGCGTGTAGATAACAACAGTCGATGCCAGCGATAGCGAGACACTCATGCCGCCGCCTCCCACTCTCCCACAGCCAAGGCACCCACTACTGTGTGTGTGTTTGTATTCTAATTTTAAATGTGTGCGACAGAAAGAGAGAGAGCGAGTGGGAGCCACTTGTACACACACAGAAACGAGTGCTTTGTTATCTTCAAAGTCAATGTCAAAGCCAAGTGAGAGAATACTGGCAGGGGGCGGCGGCGGAGACAGAAACAGAATTAGAATGTGAAAAAGAAACAGAGACAGAAGCAGGCAGGGCAGGGGCGGGGGAGAAAGCAGACAGGCAGAGCGCAACAAATTCCCCTCGAGTGGGCACGGTGGCGTATGAGTAACGAGTGACAAGTGCGACAAGTGACAAGCAGGAAATGCAGCAACTGCACCGCATTCCGGCGGCTGTCCCAGGGTTAGCGGGGTGGCGTGCCTTTAGGGAATCAATCAATGGAGGCTCTTATTCGTAGTCTTCTCTCAAATGGTTTCCGCTACCTTATTATGAATATTTTCGGTGGCCGAAGAATGTATATTAGGCTATGTAATCATACGAAAACTCCTGATTTTTCCGAAAAAAATTAATCAGTTTTACTGATTTGTATAGTGAGACCTACATTCTGTGAAATACATAAAGATAATCCTTTAAAAAAATGATTTTTCATTCTATCAAATGTAGGAAAAATTTTTTGTAGTAAAATATATAAGGTTTTGGGTATTTTAAATACAAAACTGGCATTTTATTATATATTTTATTTTTAATAAACAAAATTTTATAAATTAATTAAATAATTTTTTAATTAAATAACTGTAAGTAGCTAAAACTATATATATAACTATTTTATCCTAATCAAAATAATGTCTTAGGCATAATACTGATATAAATAATATCTTAAAAACACAATTTATTTAATTTTTAACCAATTTATTTTATATTTCATGAAAACAAAACAATCATAAATATAAGCCATTTCCTATGAGACATAATATTAATTCCTAGTAAATAATACTTCATATAAAAGGAAAGTATATGATATTTTCCATTCGAACTCCATTTCCACCATTCACCGCACCAACGACATCCACCTTTATGCCTAATATTTTTGCCAATTTCCATTCGATATGTTTTTTTTTTTTTCGCCAAATTTTTATTTGCGCTTATTTCACCTTGAAATAAAACAAGCCTCAAATAAATTAAGGCACAAACACAGGAACAACAACAACAACAGCAGGAACAGCGGCAATAACAACTCGCGCGTAGAATCAGTAGAACGAAAAAGAAGAAGCTGAAGCGGAGAGCAAATTCCAACGGCGAAAAAAAAGCGAAGAATAAATACACCCGCGGGATGGGAATGGGAATGGGGGGATAGGGGGGAATAAAACAAATATTCAAGGTTAACTGATTAGACGAAATTAGCAAAAGTTCTGGCATGAGATGATTGAGGGGAGGGCAGCAGCGACGCTTGATGAGAGCACGCGCGGAAATAAAGAACTCACGCAACGCGCGTACCGAGTTCGATCGGTGCGTGTGTGTGGGTAGTGGCAGCCCCCCCCTACAGGCCTAGGCCCCCTTGCCCGACGAACTGCACGCGTGCGTACGCATGTGATTGCTCCCTCTCTCTCTACATACGTATATAATATATATATATATATCACTCCATATAGCCATTGTCGTCAGCGCGTTTCTCGTAGGCCTTTTGGTTTTTATACACTTTTCGGGTATTATTGCCGAGTGCTGATATTCATTACACGCATCGGTTGGTGCGGGGTATATTAGGCTGAAGCTTTTATAAATTTTAAGTATTAACTTAAAGTATTATAAAGTAAATAATTAATCAGAACTCAGCAAATCATCGGAATAAGACAAATAAATTAAATATTATTATACTTAATTAGATTTTGAGCATTTAAAAATCTTTTTAAAAGTTTATTTTTAAGGGTTTAACCTTGTAAATATTTTTTGGGCATTTGTCTTAGTTATTTCACTTGTTGTAAAGCGGTCCCAAAATATAATACGTTTACATGTGATTTTTTAACTGATTTTATTCAAAACGATCTCCGCTTTATATAGGAGATTAGGTTCTAATTTTAATCTATGACCTACGCAGACCGCACATCTGCTCGTCTTATCTTCTGAGGTCCCACGCAGGGGTTCAGATTACATTTACAATATTTGTCAAGTGCCCAAGTGGCCGGTATATTTAAAGATCGGCGCGCCTGCGCCTGCAGAGCACATCTGCGTGAACACTTGTCAAATATCAGTTCTATTTTTTATTTCGCTATAGAGTCACTTTTTGAGGAATCCTTCATCTTCAGAGGTATTTTTAAGTCCACACCAGACCCTCTAGTCTACGCACTTTTATTTGCTTTCCCCCCCTTTTTCCTTTTGCCCTTTTTATCGAAGCTAAGCCTTTGCTGATATATTCCCGTGGGGGCCGTCTGCTGGAGCTGCTTGGGTGCAAGAGGGACGGCTACACAGTCGCACCAAATAAATAGACAAAATAGCAAATAAAAACAATAGCAACAAAAACACGGGAAGAAAGAAAGGGGGAAAAGGCAGGGCGAAAAATTCCCGCCGAACGAAAAATTCGATGGCAAATGTATAGAAAATTTTGCGCAGCATATAATAAATTTCATTTATGTGCCGCGTGCTCAGCACCAGCACCAGCGCCATCCCCTTGGCCCCCTAATGGTTATACATTTTATTTGGAATTATGCGCAAGTTGTCCTTGAGGGGCCAGCCAGGGGGATTTTTGTCGTGTTTGCTTCGACGGGGGGCTGCGAGTCGGTAAATATGGCGATTTATAGGCATATTCCCCCAGCCTGGCGACAGTTTGCTCATAAAGGTTCTCATAGATTAGAGTGCGCGGAATCGATCCGGGAAGTGGGCATAATTTAATAGATACATTTTTGGCCTTTTTCATGAACGCTAACAACCGCATTAATATGCCGAAAAGTGTAAGCAATTAAGTGATTTAAATCTCAGAGTTCATTCACATTTCATGGCTCGTTAAATGTTAAATCTCTTTGATCGTTACACCCTAATAGGTTAGGGCCTTACATGGCTAGGTTGGACAAAGAGTTGAAGTATAAATAATAATATAATATTTATGGGATTAGTTAATTGAGGAAACAAGAAACAAAACCATATTTAATATTTTTGTAACTATATGGATTATTCTTTTATAACTTACATTTAATACATTAAGTTCTTATATAATAATCCCCTGGCTAGTTAAACTAATTATTAAATATTTTTTCTAGTAAGTACCGAGACTCAAAATCTCCTAGATTCCTTCTTACCCAAACAATTCTAAATTTCTCATCCTCTAAGCCTTAAAATCTCTCAAAAAAGACTCAAAAATAATCAAATAAAGACTCATCATCATCATACTTCGAAGTTGATGATAAATTAAAATATTCGCCCACTTAATATTTTAAGCATTTCCAGTTAAAGGTCGTAAATATGAACTTCAAGATAAATCAAAATTGGTTCGCTCACAAAAAGCCGAAATAACAACACAAGAGTGTATGTATTATATAAAGTAAATATCAACAGAAATTTACGTTTATGGCCGAGGTAGAAGCAGAGCGAGATACACGAACACAAAGGCGAAATATTAACAGCGGCGAAATGCGCTTGACATTGAACTTGAACTGCAGTCGAGGCGGCAGAGCTGATAGCAGCGCCGAGTGGGACGGCACGAGGCAGGGGATGCAGCTGGCGAACGAACTCGGGCGTATACTTGATATCGGACGAATGGGTGGCGGCGGGTGGCGGTAACAGCCGCGTCACCGACTGCAGCTAGCAACAACAATGGGACTCGTGTAAACCATAATTGAAATTACAAACACAAATTTCCAACAGAGCGAGTCGGAGAGAGAGAGAGAGAGAGCGAGAACCGGGGTCGGTGGCGTATGAGTAATGTGCTTTCTTTATAAACTGATTCAGGGGGACAGAACTGAGTGTATGAATTATATTTAGTTGATCTTGGAAAATCTTGGGGGATTTCTAAGTGCAGTCATTGGTTTCCTAGGAAAGATAAACTCTTAAGGGTTGAATTAAACAGGAAAATAACTCTCTAATAATATGCATAATTCTATGATTTCCTTTTAACTTTAATGAAAAATAATAAACATTTATTCAAGCTTTTTAAAAAGGTATTAAGGGTAATTTTGATCTTATTTAATGAAACAATTATAACTAATAACAAACAGTAACCTTTAAAATTAACTTATAAACGTTTGATTGACATTCTTTAAGGTAAATTATTTAAAGCAGCATACCCTAGAGTTGCACTTCCTGGCTGGCTGAAGTATTCCCTTTTAATTATTTACTTCCAATTCCATATTTTTCCGAGGCTGCTGCTCTTGACAATCCGTTTAAAAAGGTCCTTTCGGCCAAAGCAACCACTTGATGCCAGAACTTGCCACCAAAACAACCTTAACCCTTTGTTGGCGGCCTAAACGACCCGCGTTTGATGAGTTCCATTGGGGATGGTCGTTAAATTAAGGCTCTCTAAAAAGAAGGGTAAACACAATAAATGTGCCAAAAACTTTTGGAGCGCCTAAAAATATGCTAAGCGCGCAAATTACACAAACAGGAGCAGGAGCTGGCCTGAAGTAGGGCCCCGAATGGCATTGACAGCTGCCAAGGTCACGCTGACAAGTGTTGCACGCGCCTGCCCATAGGGGGGATCAGAGGTCCTCCCTTCTCGGCCAAGTTTTCCATTTACTTGCCACGCTCCCCTCCGGCCTTTCATCTTGCCCTGCGTTTGCACTTGATTACCGACACGCGCTCCCTTTTATATATATATATATATATTCCTTTGAGCGTGTGTGCGGTGGCTAAGTGATTTCTGATTTTAAGCAGATTTATTTAGAGACACTTGCCTCGATTTGTTTTGTTTGCTTGCCTGCCTTGCTCGCTGGGTAGTGTAAACAGTATTAGGCATCCTCTTGATGTTCCGATTGCCTGGCTCCTTCGCGGAGTGTCAACCGAATGGTAATTTCCACTGAACTAAAAATCGCTTAGGACGACTCCTTAAAAGATTCCTTATCACGATGTAGGACCGCATTCCGACAAAATGAATGGCTTGGAATTTATTGAGAAGCTAAATAAGTGGGCTTCGATCGCACACAGGATACAGAGAAAGGAAGATTAGTTAAATTTAACAAATAAAATATGAAAACTCCCAACAAATTAAGTAACAGTATTTCCAGTCGAAAATACTTAAAGAATCATTAAGGTTTTTTTTTCAGAACTTTATTTACTTTTATTAGCAAACTATATTCGCTTTTTTTATCAATGTTAATTAAAAAAATAAACTTATAAAATCTTATAAAATTGAGTCCCTCGAACTTCTTCAATTTCGTTCTCTGTAGGAGCTCCTTCATGCTTGTGCAGTCAGCGGGGCTAACCACATTCGAGAGAGCTCTGGAAATCTCCTTCAGAAAGGTCAAAGGCAATGCCGCAGCATCCTGGGGGAGCAGAGAGCATGGTGTGAGGTGGCGGGAACTGGGCCAAAAGGGGCCGCAAAGCTGGGCAAACAAATTGGGGACTTGGGGCTTTTTTTTCGGGTTCGACGACAGCGACAGCGACGCCGGCGACGCGTGTGTTGTATTGAAATGTCCTTGACAATAACATTGCATGCCTGGTGGCCTCAGCTGGGACCCTCTCCGGACCAGGGATCCGGACTCAGGACCCAGTCCCTTTATCTGCCACGTGGCATGTGGGTGGAGGATAAGTGGGCGGCGGCGGCGGTGCTCGACTTGCTTGATTGCTTATTTACACGTGGCGCACATTCGGGAATTCGAGACTGCGCCTCGGACAAGGATTCGGGACTTGTGGGCTCTTGGGTCCTTGGATTCCGGCTCTGACACTTCTAGGCTCATTCAACAATGCCTGGGCCTGAATTGGCGAGCGGGCAAAGACAATGGCGTAGTAAATGCCAACTTTATGAGGTCTTGTCTGTAGAGAAATTAAGACATGTTAGGGGAAACGTAATGAGAAATAAATTATTGATTGTGGTAAATAAAATGCAAAAATATTTAAATAAAATAGGTCTGTTAATTCGTAAAAAGTGTGATCGATTTTTATAATCCTTTTGCAGACTGCAAAGGTATACAAACTTCGGCTTACTGAAGTTAGATTCAGATAATATTCATAAATGATATGCTGGATATATCCAGACCTCAGAAACTTTGAAAACAATAGCTGATGATGGACACTTTTTATATTTTCCATGTAGCCTGAAATGGGCACTTTAAATTAAAATTAAAATAATAAAATTCCAGGTAAGCAACAAGAAGGGTCGGGGCCTAAATGGGTTGCCATTGTGAGGTGGGTTGTGGCACCAGTCCCCCCCTCTCCCCCTGAGACCACCCAATTGCTGTCTGCTGCGAGTCCAGTTAATAAGAATTCCACGCCAAGTGGCCAGTCCTGGCGGCGACCCCTTGCGGCGATTCCAGTTAATTTTACAAATATTAAGCAAACATGGGCGCCGCGCACAAACACAACGCCCATGGTTTTCGGCTTTATGGGAGGGGGTCGGAGTCCGGTGGCAAGTCAAACAACCGCACGGAAAAACAACAAAACACACGCGCTCCCCCGGCCCCCACGGAAACCCACACACAAGCCAATAACCTAGAGCGTTTCGCTATTTACACAATTACAGCAACGAAGTGCTCAGGGAACGCAGTCGCCGTCCCCGCTCCTGCCACGCCCCTAAGCCCTGGCCACATGAAATTGCGTCGAAAATTTTTACGAGAATCGCATTGAGACGAGGAGGAGTCGCCTCGGACTGCTCCCAGCTCCCAGCTCCCTGCTCCCCTTTTTTATTCGGGGATTCAAGGTCAAAGTTGAGAGCTGGACATAAAAACAAAAGGCGGCTGATGAAAGCCCCGAAAGGAAAAAGGAAAATAGGGAATACCAAATGCCCCAAAGTAAGTACTTTTTATTGTATTTAAAAAGATTAATTATTATGTAGAAATTTAAAAGGAAGAAAATATTAATAAACATTAAAAGGAAATAGCCGGAAATATTTCGTTTTATGTTAGTGGCTTCTATAAATATATTGCATTGCAAATATTAATGAAATTATATTTGTTTATTCATTAAAAAGTTGTCCAAAATAGCTAAAGATATTTCAAGAATTATTATTAATTTTGCAAATAAAATAAGAACACGAAACACAAAAGTAGAATAAAGTTAAGTCCTTAAAAATATAGGCCCCTCTGCTTTCAGTTTGAAGGTATGAAAATTATTCCTTGCTAAGTTTCCTTTATTTTATTTTAATTAAGAGCAATGTTATAATTAAACTCTCTTTTAAATGATAAAAAATCACCTTATGCTCCATAAATTTCAGTCTAGTTATCCTTTATTAAGTCTGTGCCTAAGTCCAGCATATTTTCTCAGTTTTTAGAGTATTTCAACCTGCAACGCGCAGAATCCGCTGATGTTGTGTCTTGATAGAAACAAAATTAGGCCAGCGGGGCTATTAAAAAGGATCCACCCCCGTAAGTCAGCATAATTTTTGGGAGATATATTTATATATACTCATATATGTACATATTTATTTCTGGGCTAGTCACCAGCACTCGACCCAAATCAAAGAGGCCTCTTTGAACAATTTCAGACAATATGCGTGTTGTCTCTGGTAAGTTGACATTAGTGTGATTTCTGAATCTAAAAGACGGTCAGGGCATGACAAGGGTTAAAACTAAATAGAATTATATTTAAAGGTTTAAATTTCCAGGGGAACCTATGCTGCGTTTGACATTAAGTGGACTTCTCAAGCTACCCTCGGATGCAACTTATGCAACCCAAGGCCCCGAAGGCCGTTCATGTCCGAGCACCGATCTGGCACATGGCAAAATGCGAAATCATAGTTCTATAATCGCTGGCCTCCGTCAGGGTATGTTACGCATAAAACCTCATTTCACGAGCTGGCCGAGTAAACAAAAACAGAGTGAGTGGAGGGCGTTGGAGGGTGTCTCGGGCATTACTTTTCACGTCAGACGTTGTCGGGATAAATATTTAAATTTGGTTTCTTATTACGTCCGATTCTGGGGAGAACTCAGGCCGGATGACGATCGATTGGGGGATTTTATTCTGCCTTGACTGGGCCAGATCAATGAATTTGAAGACGTGAGTGCTGTGTCATGTTGCCTGCCCCAGGCAAGGTTGTAATTGTGAATGGGAAAGGCCTAACTAGCAGGTCTTAGGGGAGAGAACTATCGAATGAGTAATATTTAATGACAAGAAATAAAGTAAATAAATATTTTACAAGCTAATTTCTTGAAGTCCTCATTCTGTAATATGTTTTAGGAATATTTATATATTTTTATAGGCTTTTAGTTGCTTTTATTATCGCCAGTGGATCACTTAAGGTATTAGAGATATTACCTTCAGTTTATCGATCAACCCTTCGATCGCACACTGATCCACTGAATTCAAGATCTGTTCCCTGGCTAATCGTATGCAATAAAATCCACATTATTCCGATCTATTTCGCTTGGCCGGGGGAATAATTTAAGCTCGATTATCCGAATGCTACTTCTTTTTGACTTCTTTCGCCGACTGTTTCCTGTCCCACTCGAGTCCGAATACATTAAACACTTTTTCGGGTATCAAGTGATCGCAGTTATTCATTTTATTCAGTCCGAGATCGGCGGTCCAAGGAGGCGGCGGATATATTGAGGGGGCATATTGAGCAGCACTTCCTGAATGTGCCGAAGTGGAGGACCCATGACATTGAAAATGTTTGCCATAGTTTTGCATTGCTAATAGCCGTGATGGGGCAAACATCTTGCTACCTCTCTACTTTTTACCCTTAAAGCTTCCCCATTCCTTTTTTTCCAGGAGGAGGCCTCGACTCTGTATGCGCATTTCGTATTGCGACTGATGTGTCCTTGACAAGTAGAGCAGACTGGAGACAGGCGACGCCGGCTTATCATGCCACCAAAAGGCACTCCACCCGTCGCCTGTCGCCAGCCATTTATCGCCGGCAACAGTTGGTTGCCATTCTCTATTCTCTATGCCACATTTTCCCCTACCTCTCTTCTGTAATATCCCTGGCCATAAAAGAGGGCGGCGCCCCAAGTCCTCGGGCGCCCAAGGACGACTGACACTGAGTTTATTTATAAGGCCATAACCCGCCAGAAGAGGTTACACTGTGCCTGTGGCCTGGGAAGCTCTTAGATCTTCATCGCCTGCTTATTTGGTTGAACAAATTACTACTTACTTATATTCCATCGAAACAAACATTAAAGAAAGGTCTGGGTTTTGATTACAGGGGGAAAAAGTTCTGAGTGCTCAATAATCGATAAAAACCTGATCCCATATTTAGCAACTAGAAAATTCTTCTTTATTTAAATTTCCTTTCAAGTTAAAAATGAGTTGTAAAACGTTGAAATAGCTTTCTTGGCAGCTCGATCACAGAGAGTGTAATAACTTGCAAATATTCTTGTTGTCCCAATTCGAATGTGTGTCCCCGTCGAAGGGGCGTGACAGAACCCAGCCCATTTCGGCTGAAAAACGCACTAGTCGCCAAAGTGGCAATTGCTAAGCAGGAATTTTGATGGGTCCTCCATAATGACAGTCCAAAAACCGAACGACAGAAAGAGAAACAGAAACCGAAACTGAAAACACCCATAACAAAAATGATGGCGCCGTAAACACTGAGAACGCCTACGCTAGATAATTACAGGCTATCAGTTAGTCGCAAGGTGCAGAGAAAAAAATTCTTTAGTTCTTTATTATTGTTACTTTGATTTTGAGAAATTATAAAATATAATATTGCACTATTTGAGAGTCAGAAATAATTTAAGTTTGGCTTAAATAGAATTTATATAGAAGAATTACTAGAGAACTGGCAATTATCCTACAGAATTATCCATTTCTAAGCTTTTCTAACTATAATTATTAAATCTACAAAATATAAAATAAGTCAATGTACAAATTTATAAATTTCCTTGATTTATTTTACAGTTTTTTATATATTGAATATCTTAAAGAATTAAGTATAATCATTGAAAGGGATCTACTTTCTTAAACCTAATAGTAAAGCTTACAAATAAATGGCAAACATATAGATTAAAAAAAAAACTTAATATAATAAATTCAACAACTATAGTCAGTTTTTTGAATGCAAATTTTGAACTGTGTGGATAAATGTGGAACAAATTGAGGGGCTGGGGGAAAATTGACCCAAACCGAATTGAGGCATTTCGGACGAGGACGCATTTAGGGGAAAGGCAACGGGGCCCAGCCCAACTAATTTGGCTGGGTAATGAGGATAAAGGCGACCTTGAAATGCCACCAAAAGGGGAGAGGGGAAGGAGTCAGACGGAGACAGAAATGCGGAGGTGGACGGCCAGAGGAAATTGATTGATGGGTAGGTGGCTCACAGCCTGCATATATTTGGGGCCACGCAATACCTGCTATATAAGTTGTATATTTTGTTATAATATTTCGAAGCCGTTACGCCCAAGCCACCCAACATAATGAGAGCCCCCCGAACCCCGGCAGTCCATCAACTGATTGAATTGCGCATCAGGAAACTCCGACTGTCTTCTATACAGGAGCTATAGGAGCATGTATATGTATGTAGGGCCCACCATAACCTTGGGGCTTATTTTGGTTAACTCTCAGCCGAAAGCCGCCCTCGTTTACATACATAATTGCTGGCATACGCGGCGTATACGTGACAATGTCTTCAACA
Organism: Drosophila auraria; assembly: GCA_008042615.1. Classification (NCBI taxonomy): domain Eukaryota; kingdom Metazoa; phylum Arthropoda; class Insecta; order Diptera; family Drosophilidae; genus Drosophila; species Drosophila auraria. The sequence continues at coordinate 20,920 of VNJW01014023.1, read as the reverse complement.
CTCCCCATCCTTGGCACCAATTTTGTTTCCCTGCTCCGGCTGCAAAATGAAACCAACCCCGACGATGATGTGAGCCTGCCGCAAATACATTCCTCTGGCGGTGTCCTGAGCAAAGCTCGGCGTTTTTATATCCCAATATTGAAGCCCTGCGAGCTTAAGAGCTTTTCCTATTTACATTTGATTGCAGATTTTATGCGTAAATTGAGGTCGAAAAGGGGGAGCAGCCCGACCCGGATTTGGCCAGGAAATGTGAGCCATTGCTCATCCCATAAGGCTTACAATTTATCAGGCATGAGCGCATCGCTCTATGGCCCAAGCACTTGTCATTGCCAAAGTCATAACTAAGGTTTTAGCTTTCGACTTGGCAATGAAGGATACATTTTGAATTGAGGAAATAATGTTAACTTAATTTTTAGACATGTTTACCCATGATCACGGTGCCGCATTCCCTGCGGTTGAGGCCAAATTTTTTTTTTTCTAATTTTATTTTAAATTTTGATTGTAAAAAATTAAAATTTAAATGGTAATTCGGAAAATATTTGCCTTTTGGCTGTTACTTTCTTAGTCGACATGGCTAGATCGACTCGCCTGGTGATGCTGATCAAGAATATATATATTTTATGGCGTCGGAGATCCCTCCTTTACTTCTGGACACAATTATAATACCCTCTGCAAGGGAATATAAAATAGAAATTACTCTTAAATTATAAAAAACTCTAAAACAAACTTGAAAATCAGAAAAATGTATGATACTTTATCCACAAATTATCCTTTTTGAATATAATTCAATATTAAGCATAATTTAAATTTTAAACACCTATAAAATCACTATCTCTTAGATATTAAAGACTCGTGTCTGAACTTTTTTTGTCTACCGCAAAGTTAGATCAAATTTCAATCAGAGGATATATCAAAGCATAAATTAACCCGCCAAAGCCGATCAATTAAGCCGGTTTATCTGCTCAGCCAAAGATCAAGTGAGCAAGTGATCCAAAGAGCAACATAAATCCAAGATGGACTGGGCAGGGGGCCCGTCAAATGTGGCCATTAACTATGGCTGGCGGCAGGCCAATTAATACACGAAAAGCATTCAATAACTTAAGCGCAAATGCATAAAAATCATATTGAAAGCTCATAAATAAAATAATTTCACTTTTCGCTAACACACACCGGCAAAACAGCAAACAAAAATACGAAAAAAAAAACGACATTAACCGGCTCTAAGCGCCATCAATTTGTTACACCAATGAGAGGGGCTCTGGCAGGGGTTTCGGAGCTGGTACGACCCAATTTCTGTGTGCAGACCGCAACTGAAATTCACTTTCTTTGCATTCGAGTTGGAGTTTCTCCCGCCCAGAGTTCACTCAACTCCAAGCTCCAACTCTCGGGCGCCCCGTTGCCTCTAATAATAATTTAAATGTCCAAATATCAAATAATTGACACTCGCTACCAAAAGCACACACTTTCCACACACACACACCACTCTCCTCTTCGCTGCTGACCCAGAAAAGGCGGCGAGAAAACCAGTTTGGCCCAAAGGAAATGCAACAAAAACAAGGCGACTTCAAAACTAAATGGAGTACACTTTCGCTTATGAAAACGAAAGTCAACGGACTTTGTATGAAAACTGAAAACTGAACAAGAAACACAGAAAAAAAAGAAAGAGAAAAGAAACAGTGAAATAAAGTGAAATGAAGGAGAAATTTGTCAGCCCTGAGCAGCCGCGGCTGCGGCGGAGCGCGCACTTTTCGCCCCTGAAAATCGCAGTGAGCACGCGACTTTTTGCAAGTGACCCCATTTCCATATCGCAAACATTGAAAACGGAATAAAAAAAAAAAAATAAAAATTGTGCGCCAGCCGGCCATAAATATTTTGGAGGTTTCCCACATAAAATCTGCCATGTTTAGTCTCTGTTTATGTTAAAATCGAAGCGAATAAAAGCGCCACTGAAACTGAAACTGAAACTCCGAGAGAGACTCGAACTGTACATGATTTTTATTATTATTTTTTGCTTTGTTAACCTTAAATCAAGGCGAAAACTATTTTGAGTTAACTGCAAAGCAATTTGTGAATTAGTTGCGGCGACATTTGTATTTTTTAAGAGGGTTCCGAGAGGGGGAGGTTTTTTGGTTTCGGTAGTCATCGATGACTGAAGTTCAGGGTGAGCAGAGGGGAAAATATAGCAAAATCAGTTTCGTTTTGTTAATATCTCTATTTAAGTATGTTAAATATTAGTATAATATATGCTTAATTATGTCGATATTCTATTACATATCTTTATAATTGATACAGAAATATTTTAATTGCAAGAACTCTTTAGAAATAAATAAATAATTCAAGAACAATTTTGTTAAAAATTATATTTAACATATTTTACATGCCTGATCAACGTCAGTTTATCAGAAATAAAACTATAAGACTTAAAATTCTACAATTATAAGCAATTAATAACGAACTAATTTAAAAATTGAATTTTTTACTAAATAGAAAACCAAATTTTAATATTTTTGGAATTTTTATTTAAAAACTTATCTAACAGTCGAACTTAAGCTACAGAAAAACACACTTTATGAGGTTAAAATCATCCCTGGTTCATTTCGTTGGCCCTCAAGTCAACCCTGGGCTTTAGCCAGCTTTTCGGCAATTATAATTATTTGTCTTTTGCATTCACAGCCTCACGTGAGGCTATTTCGGGGAGTCAATAACCTGCGATTTGAAACACTAGGAGTTTCTCTTGGCTCCGAAAACCGAAATACATACGAGGCCTGGCCATGGCAGATAGCGAAAGTGAAACTCTTTGAGGTTTTTGAACTTCGTCAAGAGAAAGACTCAGAGGGAGAGGGCCCGAGAGGGGTGAGTATAACTGGAGCGGAACCAAAATATTACTTTCTTTTCACATGCTGCACTCGAAAGGCTGAACAGTAAAATATATATATACACATATATTTGGTATGTGTTTCAGGGGGGAAAAAAAGAGTCAATGAACGCTGGAAATGAAAGCGCCGGCCGTCTGCTAGCCCAAATTGAGAGACAACTCTTGGTTTCAGTTTCGGTTTCTTTAATTTCAGAGTACGTGTATTTCCTTTTAGTTTTTTGCTGATCTGGCAGCGATTTTTTATGCGCTCGGCGTGCCTTGCCACTGAATAAAAAAAAAACGCCAAAAAAGGTCACAAACAATTAGCAAGTGTCGTTCGAGGCGGGCAAACACCCACTGCCGCCCTGCTCCGCCTCTTGGCCAAGTCATCGCCGTATTGGCCATGTCCCACGAGCCAAGCTCAATGCTCAGCGAGCGCGACAATCCAGCAACAACAACAGCGGAGGAGGCCAGCGATCTCGTATAGGTTTTGTGTGTAGTGAGTGTGTTGTGTGTGGTGTGCTGTGCAGTGTGTGTGTGCTTGAATAACCTCATAATTACCGTTGAGGGTCTTTGCAATGAATTATGCGAATTAACCTCAAATATACGCGTACAAAAACGTTTTCTGTTCGTGAACATGAAACAATTTGTTGTGCCTCTCTGCCTTTTTTATCGCCAAGTTCAACGCCAGATTTTCACACAGACTAAAGGTCTCAATTGGCAAGGGGGTCTATCAACGTAAAATTGGGGGAAATTAAAGGAAATCTGGCAGAAAGATATATCTCTCAGTCTGGGAAGAAGAATTTGAGAGGGATAGGATTGGTGTAAGCCTTCAGATTGCTAGAAATATTTAAATAATTTTGTAGGGACTTTTCTCAAGCTAAAATATATTTTTCCCTTATCTTTAATCCTTATAAATGCTCTATTAAACATTTATATCTTATTTTATATCTTATTTTATATGATGGTTGCTATTTTTAGCTCGTTCAATCTAATGACAATATTTCAATTTAAACTGTTTTTAACGAATTTAAAATTGAGCAATCCAATGACTACATATTAGAGTGTTCTCTCTTCTTATTTGTTAAAGTCCCTCATAAACTCAAATCAAATTTTCATGATCGTTTCCCTAATTTCTCTTTCGAATTACATTAGCAGTTCGATGACCCATCCAGCACACTCACAGATTTAACATAACTGACATTTCAACTGGCCAGCAAGTCCAATAAACATCAATTACACGGCCACGAATAGATTTAGATACGTCCGGGCTGACACTCACCCAAAAAGTGTGTCATAATATTAATATAAAATTGATTAAATCAATTAAATAGATATTCTGGATCTGAGGAGTCTTAGGCATGCTGATATATTTAAGAAAAGTCAGGTGAATTGAATTTTAATTTCTGCCTTTAAGCTGTAAGGTAAAACTGATCTGTATTTTCTTTAAGAAGGTCTTTAAATATTTAAGTGGAAAGCACAGCCAGTTCAAATAAAATTCCCAAGATAATAGCTCTTGTATAAGCCTTATGAACTACATATTTCATACATTTTTTCACCGTGTACCCTTTGCGAGGGAAGAAAAGGCAGCTGAAAAGCCGAATCAAAACTCGTGCCGCGCATTAAGTTGCTACGCATGCGCGATAGACAATCGGAGCGGGAAAGAGATGGTTGTGGAGAAAGAGAAAGAGACGGAGAAAGAAATAGAGAAAGAGAGAGAGAAAGAGGGCAGAGCCACCGTTTGAAATGAAATTGAAAGCAAAAGCGAAAGTGTATTTCTTTCTTTCTTGTATTATTTTGCCTTGGTTTGTTTTTTGTTTTATTTTTTTGCCTCATTTCGCCCGCCACAATTCTTCAAATTTCTTTCGTTTTGTCAACGGTTTTCACTTTTAACCATATTGAATGCCTTTATTCATGATCTCAGTCTTATTTTCAGCCCGATCATTATTAATGACAATTTGTTAGACAACAATTGACGAAAGCCATCGACAGACATCTCAATAATGAGAGTGAAATTTTCAATTCGAGAGGCTGACCTCGTTTTGCCAGCAAACTCCACGAGTTCAAAAGTTCAAAGCGCCTTGGAGTTTAGAGTTTGAAGCCGAGGAAAGTGGCGCAGAGTTCTTGGACAGAAAGCGAGAGGAGCCGAAGACAGAAAAGAAAATAAAAGAAAAGAAAAGTTTCTTTTCAGTCGACTTTTGGCTTCGCCATTAATTGAGTTAATTATGCCAGAAGTCGTTGGTGTTTCTCGGGGAGTTATTTTCATTGCGCTTTTTGTTTCTGTTTTATTTTTTTTAGAGTGAGCGGAGTAAGCAGACCAAGAATTTGTAATTCGCCGGGTAAAAGTGTATTTTCATTTCCCATTTCAGGGGTTAATTAACGCTCCCAGCTTCTTGAGGGGTGAAAGGAAGCAAAATGCTAATTTAGAGCAAATATTTTGGGAAGCATTCATTTTAATTTTGAATTTGTATGAAAAGGGAACCGAATTTTTAAAAAGCTTTAATGTTTTATTTATAAACTTTAAAGATTAAAGCTAATTTCTAGCTAGTTTTTTGTGAAGTACTTTAAATACTAAAAGTTTCTTTAGGTTTCTTATCAATTTATCTTAATAATTACAATATTTAAGACATTTTTGGTATGTAAAATGGGTAAGCCAAGTTTATTTATTAAAAGTAATTTATTATGTTTGTGGCCGACATGATTTACCTGAGCATAATTTCTCCTGGCCCCGCACCGCTCCCTCCTTTCACTGGCTATGCAAAACATTGCACCTTGTGGCTTCGAGTGACTTTCACTCGCTGCTGACCCAGAAACTGCAGTGACACGTCGGTTAACTTGGCCAACAGCCAGGCGCAAATAAAAAAGCATTTATGCAAGCGCATAAAAAACTGCAACTGCTGCTGGCCGGTCCCAAAAGGATGATGATGGTCGTAAAGACCGCAAAAGCGGCGATACGGAAATGAAGATGTCTCGACATCCTGTTTCCCTCCAGCTCCTCGCACTATAAACCCTGGGATATAACCCAGAGCAGCCGGCCACTTGCTTAATGATGAGCAGCCCTAAAAGATCACTGGCTCCGACTTTTCGACATTTAAAACGACATTAACCCTGAAGACTGAGTTCTGGCAGCTGGCGACCGAAGCATTTAGAGCGAATCATAACCGACGATAAGGGGATTCCGATTAACCAATAAGCTGCTAAAGACAATTTTCAGCGCTTTCCATTTTCCACGTTTCCCTGGCATAGAAAAGTAACGAAAATCAAATCTTTGCATCTCTTCATTAAAAGCAATTTAATGTTTGCCACAATAAACACGAAACCGAATAAACGAAACCGAACTCCGGACGACGGCCCCCGAAAGAAATTGAGACATTGGCTATGCCAACGAAAGTTCAACACTTTCTTTTCCCCGGTTTCGGGGAAACACTTTCGGATGGGGAGATTCGGGGACTCGGAACGACGGGGCATTGTCAAACAGTGGCAAGTTCAAACTCTCTTTTGGGTAGGTGGCTGCCGGCAATTACCTGTCCCGAACAGAGAAACAAATCAGAAAACTATAACAAGCGCCGATCCCAGGTTTAAACGATATAAGTAAGCGGAGAGTTTGACGCGAAAGTGAACGAAGATAGGGTACTCTTTCTTATGATTGTTTTCACAAAATATATAATTGAGTCTGTATGATATGATATTATTAATATATAATAAAGTGTTTATAGATCTTTATAAGAATTTGGCAAGACAGACTCAACGTCTGTCACATAACATATGTCAGCATATTTTTTGTTTTCTGCTTTTTATTATAGTTTTTGTTTTTCAAAGAACTTGTTAACATTATAATAATAATAGATTCAAAAAGTGTTTTTAAAGAACACATTATAGATGAAGATATGATATAACTTAATTTAGATTAATTTGGAATGGAATTAAATCTCTTTATAGGCAAAACTCGTTCTCGAGACCTATAATTCTCAAGTGGCTGTAGTAATCGCTAACAAAATATTTTAAAAACATAGGTTTTAAATGTTTGGTTTAATTCTACATTAATCGATAATAAATCTTGATCTCATTCTTTACATTTTACCAAGAAAATTGGTTTATATATTAATTAAATATTTTATATAAAAACTCTGATATATTGGACCCCCTCTATGGTGAGAGTATCGCCAAAGAAAGACATTTAAATGGCAGTCCCCGAAAAGAAAGTGAAAAATGTTGCAACAACGGCAAGCGCTCTAAAAGACGGTTGGTAACCCCCCTCCCCTACCACAAATGCGAAAGAGGGAGACAGGGATGGGCATATTGCACGTAAAAGAAAGTGAGCTCGAGTGCAGATCGTAGGGCCCGGCGAGGTGTCATTGCTCCGGATTGAGTTCACCGAGGTTTGTTGAACTGCCCTCCCCATATGTATAAAGCTATATATATATACATATATATAAAGCTGTACCTAAGCCGAATTTGAATGATTTTCGCCGACAGCGGCAATCGGCGAAAAGTGAGAGTTGAGTAAGAGGCGAGAGATTTGAATGCCTATCGGGGTCACCCAGTCACCGGGCTCCGACTCTGGGCCTCCAGTCTAATGAAGATCTTTATCGATTTATGTATAATTTTCTATGAAATACTCTTCACAGTTTCTTGGCATTCATCTTGTCGCTTGTTTTTTTCTGTTTTGGCCCATGACGCATTTTCGGGCTAAAAACTTTCTTCACTTTTTGGCCGCCGATTGTTGTGACCGAAAGAGGTCAGTGAACGGCGGCGCAGCGGATGAAAAGGGTTAATATCAAGTTACTGGCCAATCGAGAGCAGCTGCCTGATGGTGAGGAGGAGCACAAGGAGCTTCGAGATTAGAGTTTAAGCTCCGAGGTGGTAGAGTATCCAGTTACCAGCAGCGATTACCGTTAGCAGGCCATGAACTTTAAAGGGCGAAAAGGATGATTCCTTCAAGGGGCAATCACCTTTGAGAGGATAAGTATAAAATATTGAAGATATCTTCTATTGAAAACTCAAAGAAAAGTTGAGAGAAGTTCTTTATTTAATATTTATTTAAATAAAAGATTCTTTCTACCTTTTAATATTAAGAATATTATTAGCATGTTTACAGATTTTAATTTATATTGATTTAATATTGTAAAGTTTTATATGGTTAACTCATAATCTTTTAGAAATATATTAAGCCTAAAGCGCACCCTTTCGAAACCAACAGTTGACAAAGATTTAAGCCAACTTTAAGCTGGTATCTTACCTGTCTTACTTTCTGGCGAATCTTCTATCTTCCTCTAAACAGGAAAAACATATCTGTTGCTCGCCTTATCTATCTGGGATTCTAATAAAACTGAAATCCGAAAACCCAGCCAACGTTGACCCACATCCAAGTCCATTGGAGACACCAAATCGCTTCCACATTTCTCACGCTGCCCACGGGCCAATGGACTGACTGAACTCGTTATGTTCCCGGGAACACCACACAGCGACCGCATGACAAGAACCCAGCGAAAATGTTTACTAAACATTTTCTTTGTCTTTATTTTTTTTTAACGCTACTCCATTTTACACAGCCCTTTTTGTTTAGTAATTCTTGGTTTTGTTTTTTATTTTTGTAAAATAAAGCAAAGTTCGCTTTACTTTTGTCATAACAAAGTTTTATGTAATTCCCACTCGGATTGCCTGCGCCGATTTTCAAGGTTTCAGCAATTATCCAATGCGAATTGTGCCAACGTCAACGGGACTGGTTTCCTGGAACCTTTGTTATATGGAATCGGGGGAAGATATAGCGTAAATAGAGCCCAGCTGAAGATTAGGCAACAACAAGGGAGGGGTTGTGATTAAAGGAGTACCCTTGAATTCAATTTTTCTGGAAAATATTATGCAATCAAAGGGTAAATACATACAACATTTTTGTTTAGTTTAAAAGGGAATCGATTTATTGAAATTAGTTAGTTTAAATGATAGAAAAATGAACTTGGCTTAAGCTTGTTTAATATTTTAAAACAAAATTTAGTTTTAAATTTGAAAACTACTAATGAGTTTTCAAGAACGAAGTATCATAAAGATTTTTAACATAGTTTATTTCCTGTAAAATTCCTAAGATATCCTTGGTACAAAATATCCAAGATATATCCCAATGCATCAATCAAGTCTATAGTGCTCTCTAAAATCAAAATAAACTCAATTTAGACTTCAGACTCAGCCACAGTAATGAATATCGAGCTCACACTGCACGTCTTGACTGCATGACGAGGTTTCAAGTTCAGCGAAAAATAGCTGACAAAGCTTCGGGCAGGGGAAGTGGCTACCAAAGGGGTCTCTGCGGAAAGGGGGTTCTTTGGGTTCTGGGTGGGGACAGAGCAATGACCAATGCCCAATGTCCGCCCAGCCAGCAAGTGAGACAATTGCTGTGCTAATGATGACGCACCGAGAACTGCTGAGAATGCCGGGTCAGGCAAATGACCCAAAACTATTCCAAGGGGGGGTTTCGGTTGGGGAGAGGGGGTCGTTAAGGGGCGCCCACACAATTGAGGCGCAATTAGCAAAGGGGTTTGGGGTGTGGTCATTGATTGCGCGGCATTCCACCCATCGATTCCGCTCGGCGCTCTCTGTAAACACTTGGCAAGACTTTGTTTCGATTTCTATTTGTGATATTTCCATATCCATTGGCTCACCCTGACCTTTGGGGGTTAGGCCTGCTAATGGGCTATACGGTATTAGTTTTGACATTGAAATTTCACTGCCACGGGCCTTTGTTCTTTCTAGTTCTTTCGCTTTGTCTGCGGTTGGATATGTATATTCTTTGTCTTGGTTAAATGTAAATTGTTTCTCTGGCTTTTGGTGTGGGAAAGCAGGTGTATATATAGCTGTTCTAATAAATAAAACGCATTTATGGGTTTGGGTTAAAAATAGTATAATTACTAGCTAGTGATTTAGGGGATTTATTTCTGTAATTAAAGAAAACAAGCAGGTATAGTAAGCTAACTTCGGAAAGCCGAAGATGTCAAACCCTTGCAGTTTGCTAATTTGGAAGAGACAATTTTCATGATGTAACCCCTTATAGAATTGTGAACAAATATTTAAGATTTTGGCAAATCGAAAATATACAGCTTTTGTCTATCACTTCATTTTCGGCTATAAGAGGCTAACTTAACTTTTTTGAACAATCAAGAAAGATATCTAGCTTCGGTAAGCCGAAGTTTGTAGACCTTTGCAGTCAGCAATTGGATTATTGAAAGTCGATAACTTTTAATAAATAACAAGGATCCATAAGCATCCATGTATAGATGCCATCGCAAAGGTCACACTTCGAATTCCAAGAATCCGGCTCGAGTTACTCAAATTTACATAAAAATTCTTATGTACAACGCAAAGAATAATAATGAATGTCTCCTCCGACTTCAGTCAGAGATAATTTTAAGGGAACTGGACGTGAGTGGGTGGCGTTTTCCGAAAGCTCTGGCCAATATGTAAACGCTAATTCATCAATTTAATGGCTGGCAGGGGGAATGGGACAAGCCACACGCCAGAAAGTAATCATTGGTGGAAAAAGTAGAGTAAAACAGGGAGTGGAAAATGGAAAAATCATGATATGAGGAGGAGCAAAGGCAGATCCAGGCAACGAACTCGCAGTCATTGACCCAGCAGGATGTCCCATCCGCTGGGCAGAGCCGAGAGATTTATGACCGCAACGCGAGTTGAACGAACCCAAGGAGCCAACAGGAAAGCAGGAAAAGCTGGCAGTAGGAGGACGCGGAAGGAGCAGCGCCTAGGAGTAGATTACATAATGCTTCCGTCAGGACAACGTGGCGCCCGCACAAGCGCCGAAAAGTTGGGAAAGGAGGAGAGCAGCCAACAGGAGCGGCAGTTAACCTTGAAGTTGAGCAGGCGGCGAAGGATGAGGCGTACCAGAGAGAGAGAGGGCGAGGGAGACCAACAACAAACTGCGCAGCATCCAAAAATCTGAACCCAAACCCACTCGATTTCCATGCCCCACCACCACCACCATCATCAGCAGGATGCGGAAGCAGCAAACCAGGACACGTGTTGGAAGTGGGGTGAGCCACGGCCACAACGGAAGCTGGAAAATGGGGCGACTTCGGAATCGGAATCCCCTCAAGTGCGCCAGAAGTTCAGGGCAAACACTTGACATTGAATCGATAATAAGTTCAAATTTCCAAAAATAATACTTGCCAAATGCGGGCGAACTTTTACCCCTGAGAGCCGGGAGCCAAGAAGCGAGAGCCAAGAGTAGGGTGACGAAAGCTAATGCCACATCGCATTGTCTTATGTAAATGTTTGTCTTGGCGCTTTGCTAACGATTCCCTAGCAGAGTGTTATCCAACTGGAGAGTCCACAGGATGGCAGATTTATGACTGAGCGACCTGGAACTACATAAGATAACTTGACTTTAATTGGGGGGTTAAAGTAGAGAATTAACTTAACCAAAGTAAGCAATAAAGTAGCCAGAAAAACCTACAAAATATCCTCTAAAACCAAGATTATAATTTAATAAATTGTATAATCACAAAACAAAGTTCCTTGGCAAGTAGAATCACCGAAATTTCCCGCTATAAGCTAAGAGCTAGTAAAAGCAAACCCAAACTAGTTCGAGGCAGTTACCCAGCGTCAAAACCCCAAACCCTTGGCCAAGGTTATGCCTGGTCAAGGTTGCGTTTCTTCTTTTTGCGTGACAAGAAATTTTTGGGTAGGCTTTCGTAATAATTAGAAACCTCCAGCAGGGCCGTAAACAAGTTGACAAGTGCAAATAAAAGCGGGCTAGTGGCTGACAGATACCATCGGAAGGGGACTATAAATAGCGGGGCTGAGTTCGACCTGTGCCCTGTCCCGGAAGTATCCTTTGTCCAGGGTCCACCTCTCTCTCTCGCCCTTTGGCTTCCAGTCCCACTGGGCCGTTAGTCTCACAAATTTTCCAGCTTTCTCCAAAGTTCATTCACAAAACAGCCCTTCGACGGGGCAACAAAACATTGTTTGCCAATGACTTGAAGATACAGGAATACTCCTGTAACTCGAACTTTCTCAAGGAGATTTTCCTGTAATGCTAAGGAAATAGGGTGAAAATAACATCATGGATATAAAGCGAGATATTAATTAATGTAAAATTTAAAGAGATTTTTTTTTTTAAGGAAAGACTGATACTTTTAAAAATAATTATTTCGGTGGCTTTTAGAGTTTTTTTTTTAATACAGATAAACTGATTTAAATATAGTACTGGATGCCACGTTGTTATTTAATTTTTAATTTTTTATAATAAGTTAGTATTATAAACATACAGGCAGGCTCCGGTTTTCACTTTTGTTTTTCGTTTTCGTTTTAGACCAAAATCGTACGATTTCGTTTTTAGGTGCTCCACTTTTCACAAACTTTTTGTCATCGTTTTGTTATCGAAATATTTAATTATTTTTATTGCTCAAACAGTTGACTTGGATGTTTTGTGAAGTAAACGGAATGTTTGAATGCCTTTACTTTTTTTAATTGTTTGTTTTAAACCCAAATAAATGCAGAAATTGTTTTTTTATCGGTCCAAGAGCGCTGCCACTCTTTAAACAGGAAATTTTATACCTTTTTTTAATGGTAAAAGTACCATTTAAACAATAAAATTAAACTGATTTATCTATTAAAACCTTTCTTATCTTCTTTGAACATAATTAATGCCCTACTTTTAATTTTACAAGCATTTCGACCAGATTGTTTGGTTCCACCAACAGTACGGCAGCACTGGCAACCAAAACAAAAGTTGTCGTTGCCGACGGCAAATATTTTTTTTGCGAATTCGAGGTGGGGTCAGAAAATAATTCTTTAAAAGTAATTACGAACTAGATTGATCCACTGATGGTGTGAAACAAACATCAATAGACCAACAAGTCAACTATTTTTTTTCTTTTACAATTAAGAACCGATTTGATGTAAGAAAAGGCATTTACTTTTCATTTCGACAAGACAAACTTGCCCGTTTTTGAAAACGAAAAAGTCTTGTGAAAGTGAAAACGGGAGCACCGATTTTCGTTTTCGAAAACGAAAACGAAAGAATCTTGTGAAAGTGAAAACCGGAGCCTGCCTGATAATATTTCAATATCATAAATTAAAAGGTATATCAAATAATTGGTATCCAAAAGTTTACTTATATAGCTTAAAAATATTTATAAAAGTGTTTCTAATTTAATAAAGATCCAAATTCTCATTTCTTCCAAGACTCCTGATGCTTCCATTTCTTAAAATTCGATTCATTACCTCCAAGGATTTATGAAAGGGGTAACTTCCTAAGAAAATGTATGCAAAAAGTCTGTTAATAGCCTGCCTGGCCGATAAGTGTGCTATAGTTCTAGGGGGTTTCCATTTCCAGGAAAGTGTGGGCCCCCTCACAAAATTATTTCAAAATGCAAATTGAATTTGCGTGTGCCCGGGCAGTAGAAAGGGGACCCTCTCAAGTGACGAACTTTGGAAATGCGCAACAGCGAACGGAGCTTTACTCACCCCCCCAAGCGCCACCCACGGAAAATGGCAACAAACTTGCCGCGCGACCTTCGCAGGGTGCAAAAGAGAGTGCGCTACCCCCGCAGGAGGACGAAAGAGAGACAGATGGCAAGGTAAAAGTTCAAAAGCGTGCAATGCCAAGGCAAAAGCTCCCCAATGTCAGCGAAGTACAGTCAACCCAAGTGAAGCTTTCGCCAAAGCCACTCCCCTTAAGGGAGCGAGCGAGCGCTCTCTTCGGCAGCTTTTCCAGGGGGTTGCCTCCCTGGGAGGGGAGGGGTTGTGGAAACTTTCCACTCACATTACATTACGCTCAAGGACTTTTCAGGCAAGGTTAGCGTAAAAGCTCGAAGGGACACACAGAAAGACCGAGATAAAGACCGAGAGAAAGAGAAGGAAGGAGAGACAGGGACGGCAGCTGCAGGCGTCAGAAAGCTTTTGCCTTGGCAACGGTGAAGTTCAAGGTTAAAGGCTCTCTCACTCTCTCTATCTCTTTCTCTCTCTGGCCAATGCCTTCCTCCCTCCCACACACGCACACGTGGCATCCCGGCCCCCCGACCGCCGATGCCTTTGCATACTTTGCGGCGCGTGGAGATGCTTATTGTTGTGGGGCTGCTGGACCTTTCTTACGCACCTGCTGCCAGCCTGACACTCGACCTTGGTCCTCCCAGTCTGTCTGTCTCTCTCGCTCTCTGCGTGTATCCTTCTCCCTCCCTCGCAGGCCTCCTGACTGTTGATTACATTGCGGCGCGTGACTTTGATTTGATTTTTAAATGATTCTTTTAGCAGCTTGACTCGTCCCATCTCGCTCATCCAGCCACTTTGGCCAGGTTTGGCATCGTTAAAGGTCAACAAAAGGACGACGCCTTGGCTGCTTTTTATCACCGTCAAAAGCGGAGAGGGCCCGATGAATCTGGCGTGGAAAATGCCAACAAAGTTATATTCCTTTAATGCAATTAAGCCACGTGTCGTCGTCAAAGTTTGTTTTATTAACTTGTCTTCGTGGAACTAAGTGCTCGGAATTGGGGGGAGAAGGTGGCATTGTGGCGAAAAACCTGAGAGCTCTCGATTTTATTGGCTTCAAGTTGTAGTTATATAGTAACAGGTGAAAGTCGGTGCTTGATATTAACACTTTAAATTTAATTTCAATTATAAGCTTTATATTTTAGTAGAAGTTTTATATTATTTAGTTTATTTTAATTATATATTATATTATAACTTGTTAATGGAACACTTTTTTCCTGGTCATAAAATAAGAATATAAACTTTTAAGTTTAAACTCCCCCACCTATGTAATAAATAGTTATAGCTCTTATTATTTATCTGTTTGACTTCGCTTGCCTTGTCTAAACTATACCTATGATTCTCTGTTTAATTTAATATTAAATTCAAATTGTTATACATAATTATATAAGGGAAATATTGAAAAATAATTCGAAGACCTTTGATTTTCTAATAATTATTTTAAAGGTTAACTGTACATACAAACAATTATCCATCTAACAAGATATAAATAAAATGATATCTGAAAATCTCTACTTCCCTAAAATAATCTTCATATTTCTAGCCTGACACTGTTTTCGAATTTACAAATTTTTATTTAAGACCCTTCAATGGCTTTTTCTTTCAATACAGGCTTCTAGCTATATTTATAACCCTTTGAATTTATAAAAACAACCCCTTAGCCAATTAAGCCCAAAAGTTGTAAGCCATTTGTCATGCCACACACAAAAACACACAGATGCCACCCCACCCAAGCTCCTGGGGGACAAGTCCAACCATTTATTCAACGCAGATTCTCAGAAAATTCAATTAAAAACAAATAAATTGCCCAAGTTGGCCGCGTGACGTTGATAACCACAGGTTGGAGGCGGGGCAATGGGTAGGAGAAATTGTTAAAAATAGTTGCACGCCGGCCGCGCGGCGGTGACCATGAGAAAGTTTTCCCAAAGCCGCCGCCACCGGCCGGCTCAGAATTCCATTAGAAATCCAGGGAGGAGATGATGTAAGATGGGGGTGCCAGTGGTGGGTGGACTCGATGAGAAGCTCGAGTGGCGACCGTGGGGACTTCGGGGACGACGACACCCACACAGCACATAATGGAAGGTGGACTTTCGGCTATTTTCTAGCTTATCAGAGGTTTTAAATTACATTGATGGGGTTTTATATTATATTTACAGAATATGCAAATATTAATAGGAATATATTAGGCTTTAATATACAAGAAAATCTAAAGATTTACACCAAATTTAAATAGAATATTTAGCTATTAATTTGTAGCTGCCAACACTGCCCTCTCAGCTTTGATGGCCGTGGCCGTGACCGTGGCCGGTACGTCAATGCAGCGAGGTGTGCGGCGGCAAGGTCACAGAATGCCGAGTGGGTGGCTGTGGTGGTGCAGCAGTCCTTGCACTTGAACTTGCGCACGCGGCCATTGCATGTGCGGGCTGCCGGCTGCAGCCGGGTGGGGTTTTTGACCTTCAGCCGTTGAGCTTTTCCAACGAGCTTATTTTTAGTAACAGGCTCGGTTCGCTTTGGATGGAACCCCAAAAAGGGGCGGAGGTTGCACTGAAAGGTCATTCGTTTGGCTCCAGATGTTCAAGGTCGTTGCTGCAGCCGGCAATCGTTGCCCCGCACAACGCTAATTGCCCGGCCCACCGCCCCCTTTTTGGGATGGTGGGAAACTGTTCAGTGGGCGTTGGGCGTTGACATTGACGCAAATTGCCGAGGGTCAAGTGCAGTCGAGCGCTGACTGCGTAATAAGAATGAATCAAATTAGTTAAGCGCCACTTCTGGGGGGAACTTGGGGAAATTCCAGAGCCCCTCGGGTCTGCCGGAAGGCTTTTTGAACCGTTTTTATAGCTTAGCTTTGGCTAAGACAAACGGAAAGTCTGTACTCACATTTATTTAGAATTAAAATTCAGTACATTTCAAAAACACCATTTTCCAAGTTCATTTTTCCCTGAAATTCAATTAATTATAAGAACACACAAAATACCCAAAGTTATGGTAATTTCCATTTGCTTCTTATGACTTTTGAAAGGCATCAAGTCGGCATAAAGGTAATGGGTAAATGGCTTTGAATTTCTGTGCCCTTTCAAGTCGAATTCTGCGCAGATAAGGGCTGTGTGTGAGTCATTAAGCCAACCCCTGGTAAAACCTCAACGCATCTGGTTGCCCTAGACAGCAAAGCCGCTTTGCAAAGCCCTCCATGAATAGAGAGCAAAGTTTGCTCATATATGTGGGCTTAATCATCAGGCTGAAATTAATCAGAGACAAGCAAAAAGGCCACGAGGAATCACTCCGATGTACAAGGCATATATATGTGGCCATTAACGAGTTCTTTGTACCGCGCATGGGCATATATTTAATATCAAATGATATGCAGCAGCACAATTAAAAATGTTGACGCTCGTGTCAGGTCATAGACCGATGGCAAGACCATCGAGATTCCGATCGGACCGGGCATTGTACTTTATGAAGAGTGCTCGAAGGAGAGAGGAAGCCGGCACTCGCGATCATGACGAAACAAAGTACTTAAACGACCTAATTAAGCGGTCAATGAGCGGTTCAAGGGTGCTGTACTCCACATCCCCGGGGAACCCTTACATCTGCGATTAAAGTGTAAGGGCGTGACACGATTCTGGGGACTTAAAACGGATGTAAAATATAGAAATAAAATCAGAAGATTAAAGAAGGGGTTTATGTAGGATATTTGGTTCTTATTTCTACATTTTTATACCCTTGCAGAGGGTATAATAATTTTGTCATGATGTTTGCAACGCAGTGAAGGAGGCATCTCCGACCCCATAAAGTATATATATTCTTGATCAGCATCACCAGCTGAGTCGATCTAGCCATGTCCGTCTGTCTGTCCGTCTGTCCGTCTGTCCGTCTGTCCGTCTGTCGGTTTCTACGCGAACTAGTCTCTCAGTTTTTGAGCTATCGGGCTGAAATTTTCAGCATAGTCTTATTTCTTTAGCACGCAGTATATATGTCGGAACGGCCAAAATCGGACCACTATATCTTAGAGCTGCCATAGAAATTATGGCGAAATTAATGTAAAAAAAAATTTTAACTTCTCTGTTTTTCAACGAATTTCTATAAATTTCGAGATATAGTCGTTTTTTATAGTTCTAGAATTACGGTTTTAATTTCATTAAGATCAGACAACTATATCATATAGCTGCCATAGAAGGGATCGGTCGATTTATATGAAAATGTAAAATTCTACATGTAAAATGTAAAATTTACAATATTTACGTAATTTGACATTTTTTTTTCAACATTACCAAAATGGATTGATTTTCAATGATCTAATTGCAGACTGCAAGGGTATACAAACTTCGGTTTACCGAAGTTAGCTTTCTTTCTCGTTATATTAGAAATTCTGTTTGTTTCCTCCCCTTTTCCGAACTGTAAAAATCCTGTAATTTTCTCCCCTTCTCAAAACTGTTAAAAATCTGTTAATTTTCTTTCCTTTTCAGAAATTTACTTCTAAAATACATTAATTACTTAGTTGTTCCCTCTTAATGTGATTATTTTATCCTCTTACATTAAATTTAAGAACTAATACTATATATATATATAATATAAGTTACAATTAATTCCAAAAATCATAAGAATCACAATTTTATGCTAATTTTAACTCTTTTATTTCCACTGAAATGTATAAATACCCAATTCCACTTTAAATTAAAAAACCCAATGTCTGAATCACGACTTGCGCACATCCCTGGTAATGCATTTAATCATTGGTTCACTCACTCGATTCAAGGCAACATAAAATAAAAAACAAAACAGAAAAAAAAGAAAAAAGAATAAAGAATAAAGAGTTCCCGGGGACCAAAGCAAACTCTCAAGTGCAGCGGCGACAAAGAAATAAAGGGAATCTGGGAACGAAATATGGGGAATTGCAATGCCAACGTCAGCGACAAAGTTCAGGGTCTGCCAGCTGCTCTTCTCCTCTGATTTTCCACGATCTTTCTTTTGTCTGCCTCAGATTTTTTTATTTTCTTCTTTTTTTTCCTTTATATATTTTGATTGCTGCAGAGGAAGCGGCTAATAAGTGCAGCGAAAAGACAAAAGTCTGCCGGAAATACGTTGGCGATGCCGGCGACTCAATCAAGTTGTCCTTGATGGCTTAAAATGCGTTAAGTACGTGTGGTCAGACTTCAGAACGCCTCTGTAAATTCTTGTTTGGATTATCCAAAAGAACACGTTTGAAAGTTTATTTAAAAAAATATATATGTCTTGTTTTAACTATTTAGAAGATATAAAGAATTATTAAAACAGCCATAGGCATTTCTTTAAAAAAAAAAAAATTATAATAATTTATTTTAACTTAAATTTATTGTAAAACCTTTGGGAAATATTTTTATATACTTTTTTTCAAGCAATTTCTTTTGCCTTTTTAGCGGTAAGACATGAGACACTTGGCCTTGGCACGAATCGTCGAGGATACCCTGCTTTTTGCCTCATCCCGGTGTCCTCTGGAGAGCATTCTTTTTTTTTCGGGGACTGATTTACGGCGGCTTTGCGATGAGTTATGAAAACAACTCAGCATTTCAACAGTTGAGCACAGCAAGTCGCATTATGGGTTGAGTTCATCGCGAATGCGCTGCACGTTCGCTTCCCGCGGAGAGATGGAGATATTATGCTGGCAAATTACAGGGACTGATCCCAGATTCCAGATCCCAGAACTCCCCTCCTCTGCTATGCAGATTGCAGGCTTGTCAGCAGTCGTTGAACCCTTCATCATCGAGCTGCCATAAATAGAAATAGATTTGCAAGCCATTCCACTGCACTTCCTTTGTGCCCCAAGGAGTTAGTTCATCGGGGGATCGCTTGGGTTGGGTTGGTCCATTGACTCCCCTTTGTTTACATGTCGGTTGGCCTGCAGATTTGTGTTTACTGCTGATGTTTTGCTTTGCCATCTCATCGGCTCCTTATCGGCCACTTGGCGGTAAAAATAAAATAACAATAAACATGGCCAGGCTCCCGGTCGGAGTTGTCAAGTCGCTTCTGCAGCCGCCGAGTGGAATGAACGCCTTCGGTTTGTTGATCTCAGGCGATCAGGGATCCAAATGGAAACCAAGAGCTGAGATAACAAAATTTCAGACGGGAAATTATACCTTTTATTACTTTATTTATTTATTTACTTTGTGATGAACAAGATATTTCAGTGGCAGTAATTAAGATAACTAATATATGACTAAGAGTGGAAGAAATATAATTCAAATCCAAAGGTAAGAAGTGGGAGCCCAGCGAACTTAATCTGTCTTTCATCTAAGGTCTTCAGACACAGATAGTTCCTATTTCAATCAAATCTATAGGCATAATTAAAGAGCAGTTTGATAAGCAATATATACCAAAGAATCGGTATCCAGAGATCTACAAAATCAAGTTTTTGGTGGCTCCACACACGTTGTTGGCGGCGGAAGAAAACGAGCTGCCACAGAGCCCAACAACAACAAAAACAGCAGCCACAAACATACAACAACAACGGCCAACAACAGGCAGGCAGGCAAACAGCGGCGCACCGAAAATTGAAGTCAAGGTGTCGCCTCCGTGCCGCCGAAGGTTTTTCCGCACTGCGAGGGCTCTGCGGGTATTTAGAGCGTCAATATTTGGATCTGGGCGTTGCTAAACAGTCTCATTCCGTCTCCGACTGACCTTAGGTCTCTGTCCATCTGAGATCCGACGGATTTGGGTTGGGCGCTTGAACTTGAACGGCGATCGCAGCGCGCGCGCGTCTGAAATTGGAAAACCAAACTCTGAGACTCCGAAAGAAGCTTTCGACAGTCGCCCGCATAAACGAATCACGGCCGAGGTGGAGCCCCCCTCCTGATCCGATCGGAACCAGTTTTCCTTCGCATATCTCGGCGATTCTCTTTCGGATTTGCCATTCATTCATATGGATATGCACGAGACACCGTTATAAGCCGCGACACTTCCGATATCGAGTCGCTTATTTGTTTATCAGCGCGATTTACGATTCCAAATCCGATGGCGATGGCAATGCCGATGCCGATTTTTCCTCGGCCACCCCCAATGACAAGTGACAGCCTTAGGCCAAGCGCACACTAGCGGCTGAATGCGGAACTTATTGCTGAGATTATAAGCGAGCTGATAACTTCAAAGCTCCTCAGCGAGCTGAGATTTTTTAACCGCGCACACCGACAGCTTCAACTGAAGCTGACTCTGATTACAAATAAAATTAAATTAACTTCGAAAATCGACTAATTTGGCCCGATCATTCCAATGGCAGCTATGTGTATGTTATAGTGGTTAGATTTTGATAAAATTTTAGGTGTATGTCTATATTTGAACTTAAAGACCATTTACTATATTTTAATCTGATATCTTAAAAAACAACGAGAATCTGACCATTTGGCCCGATAATTCCTATGGCAGCTATATGATATAGTGGACAGATCTGGCCCGTTCCGACTTATATTCTTTCTGCAACAGAAATAAGACTATCTGCCAAGTTTCATTCAGACAGCTTTAAAACTGAGAGACTTCACCGTTTATCATTTTGCCTCCCATTTCGCAACACAATTAAAACAGCTCGTCAGCTTGCTGATAAAT
>VNJW01014019.1:0-11834 GCA_008042615.1 Drosophila auraria | reverse complement strand
TGCACCACAAAATCAAACAAAAAACATAGTTTATCAAAAAGCTTTAAATTGATTAACAGACTGAAACATAACTGTGTGTGTCTGTCAATATCTGATTAAAACTTTATAAATAAGCAGTGTTTCAGGAAAACTCTATTTTGTATGTAAGCGTGTGTGATTAATCGAAAAAAATAATAAAACTTCATTCATACCGAGCATTTTTTTTATTAATTACGAAATCCTTTTCTTTGTTTTAAGATTATATTTTGCAAAAGTTTAGGTTTTTTATTTATCGCTTGAGGCAGTATGAAGTCTGTCGGGTCTGCTATATGGTTTAAAAATTTACTACTGTTTTTTGATAATTCTAAGTTGTACGGTAATGTTTATTTTTATGCGTGATAGGTTCACCAATAGTCAATTGCTTGGTTGCGCTAATACAGGATTATTATTTTTTCAAATAGCGGACAGCCCAGCAAAGCGGGCGGGTACGGCTAGTATACATATAAATATATATATATATACAAAGTTTTCCCAGTGAAAATCTTTTCCATTAGGCCCAAATTTTTGGCAATCGGGCAGTAATTTCGTGATCTGTATCAATCGGAAACAATTGGATCGTTTTAATCAAAGCCAGTGACTTTAATCTTGCAAAACAAGGTCGGAATCGGACCACTATATCTCATAGCGGCCAAAGAAAAGATAGGGCCATGGGTTCCATGAATATTTATTACAATACAAATCATACAAAGTTTTCTCAGTGAAAATCTTTTCCATTAGGCCCAAATTTTTGGCAATCGGTCAGTGATTCCGTGATCTGTATCAATCGGAAACAATTGGATCGTTTTAATCAAAGCCAGTGACTTTAATCTTGCAAAACAAGTATTCTGTCTTAATAAATCTCGAATTTCGCTTTGCTGCCCTGTTCTTCTTGTGCATTGCGTTTTCCGCTTGCCATTGCACCGTATGGTTGTTGTTGCTGCTAAGCATTGCGTTTACCGCTTACCATGGTACCCTGTGGTTATTGTTGCTGCTGAGCAACTACATGCTCTTGGAGCTTGGACAAAAGCTTTTAGTCGCGCTCTTTGTGTTCTGTTTTGTTCGGTTCTTCACCGCGAAATATTTATAATCATTTCTCAACTTATTAACCAATATCTTGCTTTTGTGTTACCGTTGCATTTATTTGATCTGCATTTTACTGCACAAAATAAGATTGAGTACCTGCTGCTACGCAGCTTGCAGGCAAGGCCTCAAAATCACATTGCGGAACTCAACTGTTTGTTGTTGGCTCTGCGACAATGTTGCATACCCTGTATGCGCCGAGATGGAGATGGGAGCACGAATTGCGGATCGTGTTCGTTCTCATGCCGGTTTTATTTGGACGTGCCCGAGCTGCATCCATATTAAAACGGAAATAAGAGCTTTAATGCGGTAGACTCACCTTTAGTTTCAGTCTCTTGTGACCTGTTTCAAGGATTTACTAAGCCGTTTCCAGACGACGGAATCTCACTTTAAAACGTTGAAACTGCTTAGTGACTCACCAAACACAAAAAGGTGTATATTATATAATAACGACTTACAAGTTACAGACAGCGAGATGATTCGTACTTCCGTAGAGAGTGGACGTGTTTCGCACGAGCTCCGGGAAAATTATAGAAATTGGATGACTTAAAGACAAAAAATAAAGTTTAAAATACTGGAGTATTCCAAGATAAGCGAAAAGACGCTAAAACAGAAAAATAAATTGTTTCCGACTCACAAAATTAGTGAAATGATTAAAACGAGTGCATAATTATTTTATAAAACTGAGTGCAACGCGAAATATATCAATGAGCGACGAACAAAAGAAAAAGCGTAGAAGCTCCGTAAGCCCAAGTAACGGCTATTTCTTGTTCTCAACGCGCGACAACAACGAAACGGCGACAAAGAGCAACCGTCTAGAGGTCGATAGCCAAAGAGCACAGTCTTGCTCACCCGCTTTACTCACTCCTACACTTACATCATGGAGTTCTCAGGGCAAAACTCCAACAACAAGCAGTGATAAAATTTCTGCATCTGCAGCAAAAGCAACAGCAAAAACTACATCCACGGCAAGGTATCGCGGAAACGACTACGATGTCATCGACTGCAGCGCCAAATACAATGATAACCAAAACTACAAGCTCCAAAGCCAATATCGGCAGAGACCGGCATGGATTGCTACATCCAAATTAAGCGTTAGCTTTGCCCGCAGAACAACGTGGTCGGTAATAAGCCAAAGATAAACCGTGTCCAAAAAGACAACGATCAACCCGGGAGATCTAGCGACAACAGATCTGCCCTTTTAGCGGATGAAGAACCGGAACTGGGTCAAGAGACCCTAAAGAAACCAAGGCCCCCACCAATTTACATTAGGGAGAAAAGCTCGAACGCCCTGGTCAACAAAATTGTTGCGCTGGTCGGGTATGGAAATTTTTATGTTGTTCCGCCTACTAAAGGGAACATACACGAAACCAAACTTCATACCAAATCTGAAGAACATTTCCGAGCAGTGTCCAAATACCTGGATGACGCTAAGAAAAATTATTACACGTACCAATTAAAAAGCAGCAAGGGCTTGCAAGTAGTATTAAAAGGAAACGAGCCCGACGTAACCTCCAACGATATTATAAATGCCCTTAAAGAAAAGGGTTTTTCTGCAAAAAACGTTAGCAACATTATAACAAACAAGTGAGAAAGCTACAGTCGTGTGACCGACTGTGAGATACCCGGTACCCAAAGTATTGCCCGTGAAATTAAATAGCACACGGACATGGACAAAACAAGAAATTGACAAATAAATGTTACTAAAAACATATTGAGCAACGTTCAAAAAATACAAATTCTGCAGCTGCATGCAGCTGCATTACGAATTAATACTGCGCTCGAAAGCACGCAACACTTTCTTTCGCTACTGCCACCCAAAGGCTAAGTGCTCAGACACGCGAAATTATTACTAAGCAGTGCAATAGAGCGAAAGAATGTGAAAGCATTTATTGTTTTATAACTTCCATGTTTATCATCCGATTTTACTCAAATTTTCAGAACGCGTCCACTATTGCCTACTTATTAAGCCTATCTATTTACTTTACGCCGAAAATCACGCATATGGTTATATACCGTTTTTTATCATTTTCGGGGGCGGAAGTGGGCGTGGCCAAATTTTAAAACAAACTTGATCTGCGTGCAACAGATTCCAATGTTGTCACCAAATTTGGTAACTCTAGCTCTTATAGTCTCTGAGATCTGTTGTTTCACACGGACAGACAGACAGACGGACAGACGGACATGGCTAGATCGACTCGGCTAGTGACGCTGATCAAAAACATATATACTTTATAGGGTCGGAGACTTATCCTTCTGCCTGTTACATACATTCTCGGTTGGCACTAACTTATAATACCCTTGTACCCTATGGGTACCGGGTATAAAAATAAGAAGCCGCAACCACTCCTTAAGGTCGAACTGGAGCCAGACAGCAGAGCCTTGAAGAAAAATGAAGTGTACCCCATTTATAACCTGCAATTCCTATTGCACCGAAGAATTACAATGGAAGAGCCACATAAAAGGAACGGCCCAAAGCAGTGCACAAATTGCCAGGAGCTAAAGAGTCGCATGCGACGAGTAACAGCAACTCGCCTTCAGAATTCACGAAACGTATTCACTAATTCATAAACGACGCCGGACGTGTTTTTCGCCAAGGCTGCAAGATCCTCATTTGGTCCGCTAAACGTGTAGAAGGGCTTCCACTATGCCGATGCCCTTCAAACAGGTATGGAAAACACAGACTAATCTAGAAAACGTTCAACAAGCCCCAGGACAGCCACAAGGCACAATGGAAACTATGATACTTATGCCATGCAACAAAGTCTGACGGAATCAATGCCCTTCATGAAAACAACCATGCAAACACTTGTTCAAAACCAGAACATGGTGATACAGTTGCTTGTAGCTCAGCAGTCCAAATAACTGATGTTTAGTCTACGAATAACCATGTGGAACGCCAATGGCGTTTCACGGCATAAACTTGAAATAACACAGTTCCTGAATGTAAATCATACCGACGTTATGTTGCTTGGAGAGACGCATTTCACAAGCAAATATAACTTCCAAATAAGAGGTAACGCTTTCTACCGCACAGATCATCCAGATGGTAAAGCCCACGGCGGAACCGGCGTCCTAATCAGAGAACTCATCAAGCACCATTTTCACCAAAGGTATTCAACTAATTACTTCCAGGCTACGCCTATTAAAGTGCAATCAGGATGCGGCAACCTTTCCATAGCCGATGTCTACTGCCCGCCTCGCTTTCCAATTTCTGAAGGAAAGTTCATGAGTTTTTACAACTCACTTGGCTGCAGGTGCCGCTCCAATCTCTAAAGAGTTTCTTATTCTACAAATATGACTTAGGGGCTAAGAAGGCTAAGTCTCACAGCTGCTGCAGCGTAGAGACGGTTATATATTACTAAGTATATCGGCTGGAGTCTGGAGCGCGATGGTATATGCACATACATGAGGTCCGCGCGTGTTACAATTATGCTGACACTTGCACTTTCTGTGTGCGGGCCAAGGCATAGTGATCGGGCCACTTGAGTTTGTATATATGTATATATATGCACCAATGTATGAGGTACGGTGTGCATTCAAAACTATTAGAAGCATATATATGTGCATATTACATCTCCCTCGTTTTAAAAAATAACGTTATATAATGAAGTTATTTTTATAAAATTTGTGTAATTAATTTTTTTTTTTTGTGTTTTTGAGTTTACAATAAGAATAAATATGAGAATTAAAAATTGTTTATAAAAAAGTGTTATTTTATTTACTATTTTTTTCGGCTGATCAGACTGATTATTATTGAACTTTATTATCGAACTTTTGGGGAAAATATAAAATTGAATATTTACTTTGTTGTAAAAAACTTTAATGGCTTAACTGTTAAACATTTTTAATCTATCCTTATGAACTTTTTGGATCCTATTTTTGTTATCTTTAATTAGAATGTTGTCCCTATTTTATATGTTAACTGATGTATATGGGCCTATTTATACTAGATCCAATTTATGGACAGTTTCGCTTCTTAATAAGACTTTATCTCATATTTTTACGTGAAAATTTAAAACATTTTTAGCATGTTTTCCAAGCATTATTCTAGTCCTTTTATATGCTATTTCTAGTCTAAACTTAACTTCTTTAGCATAATCTTCTACATTATATAGTGGTTCTATTCTATTTTTATATTATTTAAATCTTTTGGTAATTTTGGTGTTTTACCAAAAATTACTTCATATGGACAATAGAGTGGTCGCATGTATTCGTTAAAAGTTCTGTGACTTCTTTCTACTGTTCCAACTGTCTGGTGATGACGTGCAGTTGATGTTATGTTGTTTATTGTCATATACTTGCACAAATTGTTTATAATTAAATTCTTATATTCCGTACCCATGTCCGTAATGAACGTCTTCATTGGACCGTACTTCATAATATAAGATTCGAATATAGCTTTAGCGATAGTGTTTGCACTTTTTTTTTTTGGGATCGGAACGGCGACGAGGTATTTCGTTAAATCACAAATGAGTGTAACTGCATACTCGTTTCCATTCTCTGATCTAGGTAATGGACCTATTGAGTCAACGATTACTCTGTCGAAAGCGGATATTGGTTTTCCTGTTATTGTTAGAGGAGTTTTTGTGTTCTTTGTAGTTTTTGCTTTTTGGCATTTTTGACATTTCCAAAAATAATAATACCTTTATAATGCCTGTAGTATGGTAGTATGGTTTCTCTTTTTCAGAATTTATTTGGGTCACCGGGTGGAGTAGCGCTACTCTGAAAGATTTTAATACTTGATTGCCCTTCTTCTTGAAATTGAAACATGTTAAAAAATATTTTCCCACGGTGCCACTTTGAGTTGGCTGATTTTATATATACCGACTTGCGTTTCAAGTTTTTGAAAGAATTGATCTAAATCAATGGTTTTATTGGTAAAAAAAATTGCTAACATCGTATCTTGCTGTATTTGTTCTGCCATGTTTAAATAAACATGTCATATTGTTTACATGCAAGCTCACTACTTTTCGTACCTCGTCTTTGCTAATGACTTGGTACACTTTGGGCTTTGAAGCTTTTCTATAGATTGCCTAGGCAATTATATTTATTTTTCTCCTGCGCAGGATTCTTGTCTACTTGCTTGTCTTGTAGTGATTTTTATTAAGTTTCCTGTTATATTTTGTAGCTAGTTATTCTCAATAATTAGCAGATGCGCTACGTAATTGTCTTTACCCTTCAGATATTCTACCGTAAAATTATATTCCTCCAATTCTAGCCTCGTACGTGTCAATTTTGAACTTGGATTAACCATTGAAAATAGATAAGTTAGTGGTCTGTGATCCGTTTTTACCGTGAATTGGGTTTAAATATATGGTCGAAAGCGTGTTATTGCCCAGTGAATAGCTGTTAACTCTTGTTCAATTGTACTCTTGTTACATTCTCCTTTAGTAAAGGAGATACGTATGAAGTTGGAAGTTAGAGTCCCTAATAGTTTTGAGTCAAAACCGCTCCACACTTACTTGCTTACTTGCATCTGTTATTATGCAGAATTTTTTGGTGAAGTCTAGTTATTGTAACAAGGTTGGATTTATTAGTGCTGTTTTAAGATGATCGAAGACATTCTGGCATTCAGATGTCCATTCGAATTTTACGAATTTTTTACATAATCTTGTTTTGTGACGTGAATAGTCAGCAAAGTTTTTTATAAAGCGCCTATAGTAATTGCAAAATACAACGAATCGTCTTGCGCTGTCAGCATCGTGTGGGACTGTGTAATTTTTTATGACGTCGAATTTTTTTTCGTCTGGCAAGATTCCTTTATCAGTGCTTTTGGGTCCCAAAAATGTGACTTCATGCATGAAAAACGAACATTTTTCCGGATGTTGTTTCAGGTTGAATTTTCTACATTTGTCGAAAACATCTGTTAATTTTTTGACCATATGTTTCTCGGAACAACCGATTACTATTAGATCATCCACATTAAGAAATGCTTGCGATGGGGCTATTGGCATCGAACTTTGACTTCATCGTCGCCCACATCGCAAGTTAAATACGTTAACATAAAAGTTATTAACTATTCGAAAACCTAAGAAACGATTCGCAAATTCCTAACGACACAGTCGCATAACTATAACGGACCTATTCGCCACTCTCCTTCTCACATCTCGTCGCTTGTGTGTGTGCATGGTCGCGTGTTCTCTACACCGACTTCGATCGCTTAGTTCTCTTCGCTCCGTTATTTCGTGAACGACTTGTTGTTCTCGCTTGCCTACATATCGCCAAGTGCCGCTACTGGTACAGTCTCGAGTTATCGTCGCCTTCGCTTTGGAGTAACCGCACGGCATATTGCCACGTCGCCACATTCACCGCTTCGTTTTCGTTTTCGTTTCTTTCATTACTTGCACTCGTTTTCGCGTTCGCAAACCTTCATCGCTTTATCGCAACAATGTCAACGGCTATATTGGACACTCTTAAACGCCAGCGCGCAAATATTAAACGAAATATTACTCGCATAAAAGGAATGGTTGATACCCATGAAGAAGAAGAGAAAAAATCGCCAGCTGAACTTCAGTGCCGTTTGGGCATATTAGAATCATACTTTAAACAAGCCCTTTCAGTGCAGATTGAAGCACTGGAATCCGCAGATAGTGGACGTGCGGACTTGGAGGACAGTTACGTAACCACAAAGCTGGCCATTCAACACCATCTCGGCGAGGAATTGCACAGCACAGTCTTCGATCACACCCCAGCACCAAGTTTCAGCACGCCGTCTCGACTGCCAAGATTGGCATTACCTTGCTTCGACGGAAATCATACGGAGTACAAAAACTTCATCGCATCTTTTCTTCAACTTGTGAACCGTGAGCAAATCTCTAACATAGACAAATTTATTTTACGCATCATGTGCATATTGCTTGACACCCTCACACAGGTTGCTTGGCTGTGAAATTTTTAAAGGCTTATATCCCATCGAGCGTTTTGATTTCGTGAAAGTACACCGCCTCTGCCTTAACTGCCTATGCAGTGGTCACCAACTGTCGAGCTGTCCATCAAAAACTCGCTGCCGCACCTGTAATAGAGCACATCATACTCTATTGCACAACAACCATTCACTGGATTTGTCTCGCCCGCACCAACCGGCTCCAACAGCACCGCCGCTAGAGGCAGCGACACACTCCCATTCGCATCTTGGCCAGAAATCGCAGATTTTACTCGCAACTGCAATGGTCCTCGTGAAGGATGCATTTGGAACCTACAGACTTGGAAGAGCACTTCTCGATTCCTGCTCTCAAGTTAACTTCATCACTGAGGACTTCGTACAGCGACTTCGTTTACGGCGGGACAGACATTCAGTAAAAATTCGTAGCATCGGTCATTCACAAACTGACATCAAATATCGCACCACCGCATCTATCAAATCTCGAATTTCATCTTTCGCTCTCTCCGCAGATCTCTGTATCACTCCGCAAATCGCATATCAGCCTGATGTCGTAATTGATGTCTCTACTTGGAAGTTACCAGAAAACACGCCGCTCGCCGATGAAAAATTCTACCAATCACGCCACGTCGACATGTTGCTGGGAACCGAAGCCTTTTTTGACGCCTTGACAGTCGGACAAATAAGGCTGGGTCCTCAAGGTCCGCTGTTGCAGAAAACCTCATTCGGTTGGGTTGTAACTGGCCGACTTCAGCAAACCGCTACAACAGAAGCCTCCACTTGCTTGGCTCTCAACGCAAGCTCAATTGATCGCAATCTCAAACGTCTTTGGGAACTGGAAGCTGTCGATTCGCCACCTCCTCAGAAGCCGGAGCATTCCATTTGTGAGCAGCAGTACATGGCGAGCACGTGCCTCGACAGCACCGGGAGGATTGTTGTCAAACTCCCCTTTAAGGATGACCCAAGCCGTCTGGGAAATTCGTTTAATACCGCTCGCCGCCGGTTTCTGAGCATTGAACGTCGTCTATCGAAATCACCAGAACTTCGTCAACAGTATTGCAACTTCATGGAGGAGTATGAGAACTTAGGACACATGTCCCCGGTTACTCATCCTAAGCTGCACTACCCTCATTATACCATCCCGCATCACTGCGTTTTCAAACCCACTAGTGAGCCTACCAAGCTCAGGGTGGTTTTTGACGCCTCCTGTCGGGCTTCGAATCAAACATCACTGAATGACTTGCTATGCGTTGGCCCAACACTCCAGAAGGACCTGTACATGCAGCTCCTCAAGTTTAGACTTTATCGCTACGCCATCACAGCAGACGTGACTAAAATGTACAGGCAAGTAAGCCTTGACATTATTGATCGCAAATACCAGTACATTCTTTGGAGAGCATTTCCAGAAGATACTCTGCGCACATACCAACTGAACACTGTGACCTACGGCACTGCAGCGGCCCCATTCTTAGCAACACGTAGCCTGAATCATCTTGCCGATATCCATCGGGCTGACTGTCCAGTGGGCACAGACATCATAAAATCATCATTTTATGTTGACGACTTACTTACGGGCGCAGACGACCTGAAGACGCTTCGCATAATCAAGGATCAAGTCACGGAAATCCTTCGTCGGGGGCACTTCCCACTTACAAAATGGCACTCAAATGACGATGGATTCATGGAAATACACACTACTAAGGAGCTCAGTTCGTGCTGTGAGGGAGTCGCTAGCGCTCTTGGCGTCAACTGGAACCAACATGAAGATACGCTATTCTTCAAGTTCACCCCAAGGGACCATTCAACGATCATTACGAAAAGAACAATTCTATCCATCGCATCTGCCTTGTTCGACCCTCTTGGACTACTCTCGCCGCTTGTTGTCGTCGCAAAAATACTTCTTCAAGAACTTTGGCTCGCTGGCCTGTGCTGGGATGAGAGTGTACCGCAGAATATACACACAGCTTGGAGCAAGTGTCTCGAGTCTTTTCAAACTGTCTCACAATTGTCAATTCCTCGCTATTGTCTCCAACACAAGCCTCGATCACTTCAACTTCATGGCTTCTGCGATTCATCAATCCGAGCCTACGGTTGCTGCCTGTATCTACGCTCGGAAACATCGACTGGAAATATCGCAGTTCACTTGCTGACTGGCAAATCCAGAGTGGCTCCTACTAAAAAGAAGTCTCTCCCGAAATTGGAGTTGTGCGGGGCTCACTTGCTTGGCCAACTGTACGCAAAACTAAAGCCCTTATTAGCGGACAGGAAATACACCGCATATTTTTGGACGGACTCACAAATTGTGCTCCATTGGCTAAAACAAAACTCAATAACACTGTCAGCATTCGTCGGTAACCGCATATCAGAAATTCAAGACTGGACCGCAGATGGCCAGTGGAAATTTGTTCCCGGTGGAAGCAACCCGGCGGACATTGTCTCACGTGGGACTACTACAACTGAACTCGCAACATCAATGTGGTTCACAGGCCCACCGTTCTTGACCCAACCTCCATCCCACTGGCCAACGTCTCCACAAACTATCGATATTGATCCAGAAGTTGTCAAGGCAGAACAAAGAAGAAGCACATTCTGCGCAACCGTAACTAACAATCATGTTCTCCAGCATTTGACCCGCATTAGCTCCTATATTCGTTGCCTCCGCACCATCGCCTATGTCTTTCGCTTTGCAGCACTATCAAGAGGAGGTAAAATTGTCGAAGCATCGCTTACACCGGACGAACTCCGCCGCGCATCGAATAGCATCGTCTACAATATTCAGCAACAGTCGTTTCTCGAAGATTTTCGCTCGCTACAAAAAGCTAAACCGCTTACAAGTCATCAAAAATATTTAACTCCATTTCTCGACAGCTCCTCAGGATATGCCCTCATCAGGGTTGGAGGACGACTCCAGAACGCTGACATCCCTGACTCTGAACGGCACCCGTTGTTGCTTCCCAGCAAGGCGCACTTCACTTGGATCTATGTTCGGCACTTGCATCTACGAAATTGTCACGCAGGTCCGAAAGCTTTAGTCGCGCTAATCCGTCTGGAATACTGGATCGTCAATGCCAGAGACCTCGCTCGTCGAGTGGTGCGTTCCTGCATGGCGTGCGTTCGGTTCAAGCCTAAACTGGAGAACCAACTTATGGGATCGCTGCCGCTAGAACGAGTACTACCACAGCAACCGTACCAGAAGTGTGGCGTCGACTTCTGCGGACCGTTCAACACGTATCTCCGCATCCGAGGAAAGGGTCCCACAAAGATCTACCTGGCCGTACTTCCCACTGAATTACATTCTTGTTGAAAGAAGATCCTTTCAAGGCGGCCGGGATGTTCGGTCAAACTTGAGCTTTCCCTCAGCTGGTCGCTCGTTGCCCCAATACTGTAAACATGCACTCTGTTAATACTCTGTAGCAGCCCTATGCAATCGCTCATCTGTTAATAAACAGTCAGTTGCAGTTCTAGATCAAGGAAAACGGTTGTCTTTTCGCTTGCGGTTAATGTTTGGGAATTAGTTTATGCACCCCTCAACCTGATAATCTTATGAAGCACAAAAAACGCTTTGTGTATCGAACAGTGACTTTAACATTCCTGGAGCTATTTGGTCCACAACTGAATCCTCTAACACTCTTTTGATTACTGCACGTCACGTTTTTATTGATGGCTTGTTTGACATTTCGTTGTCTCAAGTCAATTATGTACGAAATTCCTTAGATCGCTTGCTAGACCTCTGCTTTGTCTCTGATCCGGCAAGAGTCAGTTTGGCTAGGGTCCCGCCCTTGACGCTACCCGAAGATCCATACCATCCTACTTTCGATGTGACTATCGATATTGGGACTGCTATGGAGAATAA